>UCOJ01001762.1:0-21811 GCA_900474305.1 Cecidostiba fungosa
TATATATATATATATATATATATATACATATATAAGCTTTGCTCTCTGTTATTTGCTTGATTTTCGGCGGCGATTGACGTAGTTTTCTCTCGTAGAGCACGTTGTTCTATTATACACTCATGCTCTGCAGTTGATCTCGGCTGACAGGTGCATTAAGTGCTGATGCTAATCGACGCAATTAGCTGTTTTTCACGGCGTTTTGCGCTACATATAGTCGACGGCTTATCTTGCTGAAGATGTTGCTGGAAAACTGACGGCATAGAAATAGAGGCATAAAAACCTAGAATTACGCTCTCCTCTACGAGATTGAAAGCTTCCAAGTGTGTAAACGGATGTGTAAGTTATATAGTAGACTGAATTTCATTAGACAAGAAAATTCAAGACCATAACAGAGCAGTGGCCGATCAACACCCCCGCATTAGCGCAACCCCGTATCAATTCCCGTATCTCGATCTCTAGAACTTTACACTGCAGCTGGTCAGCTATATATGTGTGTGTGTGTGTGTGTGTGTGTGTGTGTGTGTGTGCGTGTGTGTGTATACTATAAGCGCGGGCTATCACGCAGGAACGCTTTTTTTATCGCCGCTGAGTAATGACGCGCAAACATGCGTCGAGGATCGGAAGAGGAAGGAATTCCCTTGGGAGAGAGTATAGCACACCGGCTCTTTAACCTGAAGATTGATTTTATCATGAAGGTGTCGAGAGCTTTCTTTCTTTCCTCTCTCTTTCTCCACCATTCGAGTGGTGTTACGGTTATGGCGTGTAATTGAATTCCGTTTCGTTTTGAAGAAAAAAAGAGGACACACAGCCTACTTTTTTTTGCTTACATCATTATTTCAGTATAGTATAAATTTCGTATATTTGCCGGAGGGCCGAAACTTTCCGGCGAAATAAAAACTGAATCACTTCGTTGAGGGGGAAAAAACGAGAGAAAACTTGGTTATATACCAACGGATTTCCGGCTGCCGTCATTCAATTAGAAAATTGCGCGCGGAAGCATAAAAACAAATTGAACCGGCATTAAAGCTATGCTGCTGCTACAGCGTCGGTGTGTATGTATATGTAGACAAATGTTTGCATAACTATCGCAACAGCGACGATGTATATACACGAGTGCTGCTGCAGCTGATGCTCTTCTCTCCTTTCCAGCTCGAACTGGATCCGTTCAGATCTTCACGCGAAGAGATGATCTTGTGTTGCGGTGTGTGTATAGGTTGCGTGCGATTTATTGCGTTTGAGGCACAGAGCTTTTGATAGGAATTCGTACTGAGAATTTAATGCCGGTGTGATATGCTAATGTATCTCTTATTTTTAATCAACTGCGCGTTTTTCAACACGTCCCGCTGTAAGATTAACTGTCCAAAGAGTGTTTATATACCGTTATATACGAATAAATTTATTTAACAACGTAAAGAAACTCCCTCGCACGCATCTCTATATACTCGTCAAAAATTGTCCAAAAATTCGCAGTTTAAAAAAAATCCTGACCATCTCACGTACTCTAGCCATATACACGTTTCTCGAGACAGCGTCCGATACGCTCTGGTCTCGCGTGCTCGCGTTTTCTCGAGGCTCTAAATCACTTGGCTGCGGTGATTTAGGGCGACGCCTTCGCGAGCAGCAGCAGCAGCAGCAGCAGCAGAGTCCAGACAGCGGGATATATTCCGCGCCTGCTGCTGCTGCTAGTTCTCGCGCGCTCCCGATGTATCGAACGCCTCACGACCTTCTCTCTTCGAGATTTTCTCGAGGTGGCGAATGAATTTTTCAGTGGAAAATTGAGAGAGGCTATTTCTGTTTTGCTCTTGGAATGTTTCACTTCCGACGCCAGAGGAGGAGTTGAGAGGTTAATTACTCTCCGATAGAGTATGCGGTGTGAATTTTTATTATTTATTGAAAACTATATAAATAAGCTTCTTTAATCAAACGCAATCGTAAATCGCGATATCGAGGACGGTCGAGAGGAAAAAAATGCGGCAGAAAAGTTTTGATCGGCCCGTAAAAAAAAATAGCGAGCGAGAAAGCTATAATCGTTAATTACGCCGAAAACAGTGGCTCGTTATTAACGCAACTTCGCGTTTATTAATCGCGAAGGATATCGGGGCCCCCTTTTACGATTTTTCCGCGAGAATTAGTCGATCCTCGCCGACGACCGTTAAACTCGCGCGCAACGTAGTCGCCCTATATATAATACGCTCTACCGGTGTGTGGTCGTTGACTGTATGTATATATACTCTCTAGAGCGGGCAGGGGACTTTTTTACGGCTGTGAGCGAAGTGTATTTATGGCGACGCTTGTGGATTATACCGATTATTATCCTGCAATTGCAGAGGATGTCTTATTTTCTGAAAAACAATTATTATGCGAATCTTTTTGTTAAATTAATCGAGCTATCGTCAAGAGATAAAAATATATTGTCCTCTCCTTCTCAGGCGCACATAAAATAATCTCGCATATAAACGTCAATGTCCCATAGGGGATCGAGAGATAAGATCGTACAAATTTTAATTTCGACCCAGTAAAAGCCATAGCAAAAAAATCCTTCCGTCCCGAGCAGTAGTCTCTTCTCCCCATGAACGCGGTGATTGAAAACGTCGTAAAGGCCCGATATCGCTTGCGCTATACTCGCGCCCCGCTATTTTATGCGGGCGTAAAGTGTCGGTTGGAGTTTTCGCAGATTCTCTCGGCGAGCGAGCGCGTAACTCGAACCGCCTCTTCATTTTTTTTTCTCGCTACATCGTTGTGATGGCCGAATTCGTTCGAGTGTGAGTTATACTGCTAGGCTATACTAATACTAGTTGTCGACGCGTCAGATATTCTCTCGGTGAATTTTAATCTTCATTAGAAACGAATATAGACTTTTCGTTGGGAAATATGCAAATTTCCGCAGTACTTGTTTGCCAATAAACTTTCAATACGCACGCTCTACGAGTAAGTGCGCGAGTGATTTGTCGCGGCGCGTAATAAACAATTTAGTCGACGAGAGGGAGAGAATATCGCGGCGGCGGCGGCGGGACTTTATCGACTGCCGCGAATAAATGTCGCGCTGAGGGTTTTATGTATATACGCACAGTGTAGCAGAGCGAGAAGATAAGCCGTTGCGGCGGAGCACTTTAAGGCGAGACTCCCTCTCTCTCTCTCGATCGGGGCTTTAAATTTTATCGCGTACGCGTTGCGAGATTCGCGGGGACAGTTCTGGTTTTTCGGCTTCTTTTTACTCTTCTTTTAATTTGCAGTCCGAGGCAGAGAGAGAGAGAGAGAGAGAGAGAGAGAGAGAGAGAGAGAGAGAGAGACGTCGAGAGCTATACTCTCTGATGTTGATTAAAGATCGCTTCGATTCGTTTTGTTTGGCCGCCGCGGCTGAGTGATTTAGTAGCCTGGATAGGGGAATAATGTATGGGCCAGTCGCCCCGATAAAATTGTCCGAGTAGAGAGCGAGAGCTGAGGAGGTAAGCCGATAGTTGTAATGTTTCGGCTTTTATTATACGCTTCGCTAGCTATATACAGTAGTTTTGCTTTTGTCGCGATGCTGCAGCTACTGCGCTGGGATCGAGAAGAACCTTTTTTCTTCAATCGGAATAACGAATTTATTTCAGAGTAGAGGATCAAGTTTGTTCGAGTTTTTAGGTATCTTGTACAGTGGCTGTGTAATTTATATTCAGAAGTTCATAGAAGGGAACGTTGCGTTAATTATTTTTCAGCCCAGAAGATTTACAAGCTTGAATAGCATTTTTGTGGAAAACTAAAACAATGGGGGGACATGTATATATAATAGACGAGAGTTCTGACTTTTACATAATTTAAACGCTCAAACGTGATACAAAGTGCATTCAGGCCTTTCTGTCTCGGCGAACAGCTGATTGCCACATTTCTGCTTATAGCCATTGTTTCCAATCCACGCAGACAGAGGTTAAAGAAGAACTGTTGATAAAAATAATAAAAAAACGATAGTATTTAGGTTAGTATTAAATTTTGAGATTAGTTTGTGACAATTAATGTTCTTGTTTCTGAATACTAAACGCTCGCTCCCTCAAATTTACTCTCAAACGAACGAAAGAAGAAATTTAAACCTGATCGTTCTCACCTCTTCCTTCTTCAGCGCAAACTTGCCAATAACCCACATAACACATGAGAAGGAATCTGCTCAATTCTCCAGCTGAATGCTAATTTAGATTGGCGAGTTGCTAGTAATGAGAGCGGCGAGACAAGTGTGTCGAAGGGACGAAGCTATGTGTGTGTGTGAGTGTCAGTTATAATATAAACTGCAGACTGGAACGACAAAGGGATGAGTTTGAAAATTTGAATTTCAACTCGAGCACTAAAAATGACGCCGCACCTGTACGAAAGCACCACTTCGTTATAAAAAACGAAAGCTGACGAGCCGACTCATCCAAAAATAGTTGAAGTACATACGCATAAAAGCCAAGCATCAGCGGAAGTACTCTCGGTAAAGCCCCAGCGGACAGATAACAGCAGAGAGCGAGAGAGAGAGAGAAGGAGAAGAAGCATCAGTCGAAACAAAGATGCGAGAGAGAGAGAGAGAGAGCGCGCACTGCGTCTGCTTTAGATTTACAGCGCAATTGCCGGCCGGAATACGAGAGCACCGCAGAGACTTCCTCGTCCTCTCTTTCGCTGCTGTACAAGGAGCAGACCACCTACCGAGGGACAATCCGCCCGATTTCTTTGTTAGCGCGAGCTGCTACTCCTGCTGCTGCTGCTGCTGCTGCTTTGATTGAGTGCGCGTATATGTATATATAGTTTTGCCTTCCGATATATTTACAGCCTACCTGTTGCCGCGCGGTTTGGATGAGCTTTTCTGCGCGCGGCTTTCTTTGTTTCTGACTGAGGCGTATATATTGTATACTATGTTCGCGCCTTTATTCGTTTTGTTCGAGAGAAGGATCTGAAGCAAAGTTACAGATATACACCGGTGGTAAAACTAACTACAAGGAACGCATTAAAATTATAAATTTGCAACCCAAAACAGTAGTCGTATCGAGCAGCGCTCTCTTTGTACACATAATAATTGAAAGCTTAACAAAAATAAAAAAAGAAAGCAAAAGCGTCAGACCAAAAAGCCCGGGAATCACAAAAGTCCTTTCTTGCTTATATAGAATCAACGAGTCGACTTTAAAAGGGCCCGTGTGCGCGCGTCTCGACGACGCCAGGAGAGAGAAAGAACCGGTTCCCTTGGCTCCTCCCGGCAACGATTGGCCCGTTCGGCGAATTCGCGAGCGCACTTTCGGGGATAACGAGGACCGATTCCCGCGCTCTCGCGTGTTGCAACAGCAACAGCAGCACCAGCAGCACCAGCAGCAGTTCCGAAAACTGGTTTGGCCCTCGTACGATGCTTCGGAAGAGGGAGGAGGAGGTACCAGATATCGCCTCATGTGGTGGCGTGGTCCGAGCGTCTTTTCTTTGTTCGCGCGCGCGGGAGAGTCTGGTAAGAGAAGCTTTCGGAGCTATGGTGTATAGTATGGGTTTAGACGTGGATTAGAGCTGTTGTTGTATGTGGGTGTTTATATGGATTTCTAAATTAGTAGAGGAGGATGTATTAGTGTGAAAATAATCTTCCGCTAAATTGATACCGGTAGCGCCATTTTCGGCGTCGGCAGATGAAGAGACTCGGGCACGAAAGGTATATAATACCGCATGCGATACCGTTGGGCTCACGGCGGCGGCGGCGGCGGCTCTTTTTGCGCGTGGCCTTGAACTGCAGTGCCGCTGAGCTCCTGATGCCCACTTTGGGGGCAAGAGTACCTCTTACGGAACTGTGGTGCGATGACGCTCGTCGAAAGTATTATCGTCGAGGGAATCTCGATCAGGATAAAAAACAAATTGGATTATTCTACGCTGAAAAAAAAGAAAATAGTATTGCAAAAGGGATAATTAGAAAATTGTAACAAACTACACTAGCGCACACGCAGTAATTACCTTCGGCAAAAACTCTGAAAGTCAAAGAGTCGGCGTCAAGGGGTAGAGTTTCTAATTGCGCTTACCTTTTTAATTAAACGGGCTGCTCTACCTTGCACGTTCT
This sequence comes from Cecidostiba fungosa, assembly GCA_900474305.1. NCBI lineage: Eukaryota > Metazoa > Arthropoda > Insecta > Hymenoptera > Pteromalidae > Cecidostiba > Cecidostiba fungosa. The sequence goes on from UCOJ01001762.1 coordinate 6,035, forward strand.
GAAAACTCAATCGTACAGCCACTCCGGAGATACAACTCGGATTAGAGGATTATATGTAGTACCAAGCAATTTGTTTTGAGCCCACACCATACGACGACTTGTCTATTTCCAGAAGGATATATGTATATTAGCTTGTTGCTTCTATTTTTAGCAAAGCTTGCAATCCAATTAGCAATTGTTTTCAGAAAAAAGTCGGTGTGTAACGATATAAGACGTCACAGCAGACCGTCGTAGTATCGCCTACACATACTCACGACGCTCTTATGAATGGAACCGCGTGGGCGCAACTGTCTGAGCGGCTCGATCGACTCCTACTAACCGATACCGATACGCTGCGCCGCTCGAGTAAAGTTTCAGGGTCGTAATATCATATCTTCTATTCTGCATAATGGGCTCTTTGTTTAGTCTTTCGCTCCTGGCGCTCGTTTCGAAAAAGTATATACCATATGATTAACCGGAGACGCTATATCTCGGAAGTTTATTCGATTCCGGATGTGATGCGCGTTATACGCTTCTGCGACGTCGTTTAAGCCGCGTGTTACTTTAAATGTTAATGCGTCGATGAATATATACTGTGTGAGATGATAACGATCGCGCGATGCGGGATGTATCTTTTGTTACTTTTCGCGGTATATATACTCGCCCCCCTCTCTCTCTCTCTCTCTATCTCTCTGTCCTCCCTTATACTCGAGAGTGAAGAGCTATTAATTATACATGCGTTGTAAAATCTCAAAGTTAAATGAAACTGTAAAAGTGGTCATTATCATTCTGACATTAAAATGTTCAACGCCTTGAAATCACCATAATTCATACGACTCGTTCAGCGAATGAGAGACGCAAGCGCGCGCGTCGGGTGAATTTAAGCTGTGCGTATATATCGAAATAAATAAATCGTCATTTGCATGTTGCAACGTGATGTCTCTCGTGTATACTTTTTATTCTTCATACTGTACTCTCTCTCTCTCTCTCTCGCTCTCCTTCTGAAGACATATACATTAAAATCTCGCACAGGCAACGAGAGAAAACAAAGAGGCTCCGATCGTTGCGAGAGAATTAAGATGTATCACACGCACATTTTAATAGTAGTGTATACTGAAAAAGGGAGTTTATCAAAAACGTTTCGGAGTCTGTAAAAATACGTCAGCCCTTTCCTCTCTCGTATAAACTGACTTTCGTAAATCATGTCCACGAGCTTATCTCGGCAAGCCGCTGTCTCTGCGATACACCCACCCGAATCCGCGTCAGATTGTATGTACGGGAGGAGCAGCGCGAAAGCGACACACACGGCTGCGAAGTGTGAAAGGCGTGGATATACGCGAGCGTGGTTGTCTCGCCCCCGTGTGGCGTGTCTCGTGGCCCGGAAGTTTGCTGTAGTTATGGGTTAAGCCTTTTTTTTAGATGAGGGGTGGAAATTTCCATTTTCTTCAAGTTGTTAAGGAAAGATCTTTGGAAAAAAGTTACTTGGTTAGACCGTAACGAAGCAATGATTAATTATTATTGTCTCTGGGATTGTAAGAGAGCGTCTGCAATTACATTATGCAAACTTGAAAAAAAGGCCAAGAAAATCTAAAAAAATACGGTCCTAGCTAATGCAGTGTGTCCCTTAGGAAAAGTTGAACCTTTTTACAATAAATCTCAACCCACTCACCCCATACTCCAAAGTGTACAACTTGCACAACGTTCTCTCTCTCCCTCCCTCTTAGCACCACGAAAATTAATATTGTCTCGAGAGCAGCCCTCGTGTGTGCGCAATTTGCCGCTGCGGAACGAGTCTCACGCGTAAACTTTGTTGAACCGGCATGAGCGGATTCACCGCCGCAGTAACAGCACAGAAAGGCAGCCGGGACGAGAGAAACAGGGCTGCTAGTGGTACAGGAAGTAGGAGACAAGAGATGAATCTAATCCCCCTCGTAATCTGATGTAATTGAAGGCGCGGGCGCCAAGGAGAGAGCTTCTGAGGTTAGGCACACTTAACCTAATAAAACAGGTGCTGCTGCTTCCGCTGTGAGAGAGGATAGCACATAATATAAAACGAAGTAATTGGGGGTTTTCTGCTGAAAGTATCGCGTCTGGGGTTATCGCTGTTTCGTCAGGTGATGCATTTTTTGTCGTCACTTACAAGGGGAATCAGAGGCGCTGAAAAGAAATGTTACTACTGTCCTATCGTAAAAATACAGTTTCTTTTTTTAATAATATGTACCCATTTTATATTCAACATGTTTTATAACATTTTTATTAAAATGTCACATCTAATCGAATTTTCATTCTCTCATTGCAGGTTAGTACCAATGCTTCTTCAGTTACTACATCAGAACGGTAACGTAGACAATTTTGCAATATAAAACAATCAACCCCTCCCCCTTAAAAAAAATCGAAGCTTATTATCTTCACTCAATCCAGCACTTTTCTCTCCCGAGTGCGCGATCCATCTCTCCAGAATTTTTGTCGATCGCGCGACGAAGCGATCGCTCCGATTAATTAGCCGTCCAATTAACGCGTTCCACGCTCTCGTTTTGCGCCGCTGATCTGATCTTCCCACTCGCGCCCCACGCCGATGAATTATTTATCCGTACGTCCAGGGCTAATTGCTCTCTCGCTCGATGCTCTCCCCTTCCCCCTCTTTCGTGTGTGTGTGTGTGTGTGTGTGTGTGTATATATAGGGTCTAGATCGCGTCGCGCGACTTCTATTTTTTGTTCTTCTCGTTTTCGTCCGATTTCTATTTTTATTTTATACCTTTTTTGGGTTGATCGAAGGATGAGATCGAGGCCGAGCTCGTTATCGTTAAAAAATTATGTTCCCAGACGATGATATTTCACGCGGTTTATCTTGACGTTATTTTTATGAAATTTTGTAATTTCGTATCAGCGGCGAATCTCGTGAAATATCTCGAAACCTCATCTGGTAATAACTCGGCAAGAAAATAATCTCCTATGCCGGCTTTCGCACAAAAACTACCTAGTTTAAACAACGATTCTCAGTATCGTGCAAAAAGCAGCTTTTTCTTCATCGTTACTATCAGCCGCTGCAGTAGTAGCACAGCGACTGAATGTACAGGGATGAATGGATGTCGGTCTCGAAGGAATGCAATCCCATTTCTCTTGGCTCACTCGAGCGCAACGCGGGAAAATCAAGCTACACCGTCGTCGAAGAGGTTTCGCGGAAATTCGAGCCTCACCGGCGTTATGAATGAAAAGTTCATCCGACGGCGCGCAGTGATAATTCGTTTCTCCGACTGTGTAAAACGCCTTGGATAAATCGCCAAGGAGGTATATTCTATAGACACTGAAACAGGTAATGATACACCGCAGGAGAGCTACTGTGATTCCTTTCACCGATCTTGGCGCGGCGGCGGCGGCGGCGGCGGCAGCGGCTCGTTTCCTGCTTCCACTCTCCGCGCGCTAGTTTTTCTGAGTATATATATATAATGCACCTGCTGCTGCTGCTGCTGCCCTTTACTTATCCGATCCTGGCCGGTTGATCTTGATTTTTCCTCGGAAGTTGGCTCTTTAGCACTTTGTGGAATTCGAACTTTCATTGCCGAGTTGGAGTAACTACCTGAAATTTATATATAATAGTGTATACTGTAAGACACGTCAGCAGATTTGATTCAATTGGGATGACTCTCGTTACTGCATTGTAGTTTACAGAGGTGGAATTGACTTTAAACGAGTCACCTTGTTCCGTGGAATTCCTCGTAAATTTTGTGATTTATCGCAAACGTCAACACGCCTTTTTTTGCAACACAAAGCCTATAATGCGATCAAACTGTCGCCTCTCTCGATATTTTCCACAGCAGCAGCAGCAGCAGCAGTAGCACACATCCCTATACGTACATACCCGCGTAATCGTCCATTCGTCAAAGTGCCAGCGACAAAGCTCCTATGTATATATATATAAAAATCAATAAGATTAATACTTCACCTTTCGATTCTTAAATCGCAATAAATAAGCATTAGCTGCGTCGGCATACAGCTATATACGTAGACCTGTCGAATCCGCTATACCCCTTTTCTCGCTGTTGCGCGATTACGCGAGAATTTTCGCGCGAACTACAAAAGAAGCGCCGGGAAATTCCGTTCCGGGTCACGGCCGAGCGACGGCTTTTGTGCAGATCGCGCCGACGTCGACGTCGTTGAAGTTCTCCGCTGTTAGACCGCCGGCTGCTATACCTATGTCCGTATGTGTGTTTGCGAGCTTATGTACTAAGAGAGCGAGAGGCAAATTAGCTCGAATTAGCGCGGGTGTTAGAATTCTTTGGAATGGTTTGGTGAGAGGATTATTAGAAAAGTTTCTTTTTTTGTCTGCTCGTTTTCGGTGCGAATTATTATTGAAGAAAAAAAAAACAATCAGCTCCCAACCATAAGCTCCAAATAATTCTCACAACTCCGATATATTATACACAAGGAAGCTCAATTCCTGGATCCCGGCTCGAGAAGAGATCGAAATGCAAGCCAAATCGATAAGCGTCGAGCTTCGCGCCCAAGAGGCGCGAAGTAAAGCCTCTACATCTATACCCACATGCAAGCATCGTATAAAAGCCGCAGCAGCTCACGGAGGCGGATATTCGAAATTCCCGCGCGACCGCTGCTCGGATATTCCATTAAGATATCGGCCGCGTCAAGGAAAATACGTTATCTTCATCGCGCACGAGCTGCCGCTTGGTACACTCGAAATGCATGTAGAGAGAAAGAGAGTAGGAGGTTCGTTTTCGTCTTCAGTGGAGATGAATTCTCAGTCGTGCGGCTTCGGCCATCTCGAGAGAAGGATGAGTTGCTTGGGCTCTTGATTTTCGTTTCTATACTCGTAAATATACCCTTTGTAATAATTAGAGTCGAGTATAGATGCGTTACACTTTCAGCCCAACAATAAAGCTTACCACCTACACAATCTCGACGCACTCGCAATACAAGCCAAGAGAAAACAGCGGGTCGATTAATAGATGAGCTTATATACACAGCGTCGAAGACCAGCAGCACGTGTACACCCACTCGAGAAGCTGTTTGCTCTCCTCGTATCCCCAAAACTGCGCTGAGAACAGCTGCGCCGGATTCGGACAGCGACTTGTAATCGCCGTTAACAGCCGGCGGTATAACTCGCTCGGGGACAATGCCGCCGACTGTTATCGAGGAGCCCGCGTTAAGCAGACCATTACTCGACTGTACTCACTACCTACTCTCGCTTCTCACCGTCGTCCTCCGTTGGGAGAGTTGGCTGAGGGTTTACAAGGTGCTGCTGCTGGGGTTAGGGACTTTGCCGTGTTTGTTCGGAGGCTTGAAGGTGCGAAGATGTTTTTTTTTGGTTATACATTGTAGATCGAGGATTAATTTGCGCAATCTATACCGCAATATGTTTGAGTAAGTGGAAAGTCCCGGAGTAATGCGAAAACGTGCGTAATTTCTATTTTGTTGGGTTCGAAAATACACCTATTGACCTAAATTAAAAAAAATTTATTAGCGAGTTTTCAATAACACACAATCAATAATCTATTCAACCCAGATACACAACTCTTTCAAAGCCCGTTTCTTCGTATACGCGTGTGCTCTGAAATTCCATCGTAGGGACACGGAAATTGCGCTTGTCCGCCGCCACGCGATATCGGACTTCTCTTTCCGATTTTTTTTATCTCGACTCTACTCGGGAGAGAGAGACCATTTATATATGTCTCAATCGCGGTCAGTCCCGGAAGTCGTGCGAAGGTTCGGCCGCGTGTAATGTAACTTTGTCACGATTCGCATACGCAAAATTCACGCTTTGATGATTCGCTCCACGTTACAGGCTCTCTATCGTCGGGTGTGTTTCTGCGTTTTTTGTCTCTGCGGCGACGCAGAGAACCTTGTCGGTGAAAGCTCGTGTGTTGTTCTTGGGATATATAAGAAGAGAAATTTCGTGTGCGCTTGTTCGACGATATTAGACCTTTAATGTTGCTGCAGCTGTTCTAATGACTGATTTATCGCTGATGTTATATACATATTCTAAGAATTAACTTCCGCATCAAAAATTACCTCAATACGATCCTTGTATGTCCCTAAGGAGCCGGCGACACTTGATATAAAACAATTACCGCGACCGTCCGAGAGCAGTATAGCCCATTTCAAAGGAACAATGCGAGAGAGGCATCCAAGCATCGCAGACCTTGTGTTGTACACAAATGAACACATTCGGCCGAGCTCTCGTTAGCTTGGACTTAGTCTGAGTAAGTGAGAAGACGCAGCCCGAAACATAAGAGAGCAGTAAGAAAGCGGGCGGAAGAAGCAACAGCAGTAGCAGCATGTCGCACAGTATCAGTGACATTCTTACGTGCAATTTATGGGGAATTCCCCCAGAGCCGCTTGTATATAGTAGTAGCAGTAGTGCGGGGGGTGATGCTTTATTAACATTGTTCAGCCGTTCTGTATGGATCGTAGATACGGAAGAGTCGGCAATTATGACTTACCGATTATAGTAGCAGTAGTGTATATATAAAAAAAAACTTTCCCAATTTTCCGCTCTCCAAAAGCAGCAGAAGTAGATAATAGTAGTCGCGACCTCAGCCGTAAACAGGCGCATTTTTTATTCGACGTCCCTAACGACCCGGAGTGTAGTCTCTCTTCCTCTTTTTTTTATTTCTTCTTCTTCTTCACTTTGCAGAGAGATCCTCATCCCTCTCGCGTATGTGCGCGAGCGAGAGAGTATTATAACGACGTTATGCGGGCGCGATTTATCGTCCCTGACGACGTTTTTCCTCGCCGCGCAGTTTCGTCTGGTTCTATGCGATTTTATTGCGCTCGCGGCTATTCTATATATGTAGACATACCTATATAATATACGTATCGACGATACGGGGTGGGGATAGAGCTCTTCGAGTTTGGTGTTTGGGCGAGAGAGAGAGTTACGTGGCTCGTAAGCACGTTATGATTGGTATTTTTTGGTGCAGAGAGTGCCGAGCCATATGCTGTGATGTACGGTATCGTAATGCGACGGGTCATAAGGTTATAGGAGAGACAGTTTTCTGGTAAGCGTTGGGACTTTATGTGTGCCATTGATTCTGCGTGGAAAGTACATTGGCGATAAATTTATATACGTATAAAGCTCTTAATTCGAGACTGATCTAATCGACGTATGTACACTTTCTCCTTATCTGTATACCATTAACGAGCTGAAAGTGCGAACCCACATCGCATCAGCTGATCCTGTTCTCTCATTGTGTCTGCTCTCAAAGATTATCCTCTGATTTATTAATCCACTTTCCCGCGGCTGCTGCCGTCGCGCATTTTCCTCCTCCACGCGTATAATACAAGCGCAACCTCGCCATCGGCCGAAGAGCGTCAAAATAAGATTCGCCTCTGGCGGGAAAGTCGAGATGCGGTGGAAATAAACAAAAGCTTCTGTCGGAGAATGCAAGGCACGACGAGACGTGTAGAGATTGAACGTTTATCGATCTATTTGATGTGTTTAACTTGTGTCTAATTAATTCCAAGTAGATAATACCGGGAACCCGCCAGACGACATCTCAACTTGTTAATCGTCACACCCCCGCGATCTTCTAATCCTCACAGTTAAACTCCACTTATGAAAAGCTCGAGAGATATAGACAATAAAGCCAAGAAGCTCAAGCATCAGCAGAGGAAAAGAAGGCGAGGCGAAGGATATAACAGAAAGGCGAGCAGAGGAAGAAGGGAGCAACGGCGGCTTTTCGACGAACATCCCCTCATCTTGCACGGGAGCTTGAACTCTCTGCACCTCTTTATCCACCACTTCCACCTCTTGGAGTTTCTCTATTTTCTCTCTCTTTCCGGAAAATACCGGCACACGAAGTAGCAGAGCAGCTTTTTTCTCCATTGTCAGAGGTGCACTTGCTCTCTCACTGTGTATCTTGGCTCCATCAGGAAATTCGATTGCGACGATTTCGAGGAGCTTGTCGCCATTGGACTCATGGGATTTTAAAAGTGATTCTTCGTACTCTTGACATCTGGTATATACTATTATGACGTTGTTACTATTATACGTTCAGTCACGCTCGTTATACCTAATCTTCTGTATCAGTTTGGGCGTGTAAGTAGGGCTGGAATACACTTAGAAAATTTAATGGATACGTCACGGCTGTTAAGCCGCTTTTCCGTAAACGCACCTGACGGCTATGCCGCTCTGACCTACCTCAACGTTTTCTTGCGACGCGCAACTCATGCAGGGGTGCTACTGCCGGTGGCTGTCGCAGATTGAACTGACCGTATAGTCGGGGGGGGGGGGCTAATCGATTGACCGATGGCTAGACTCTGCCAATTATGGCGATCTCACCACTTGTGGTCGTGGATCGACGGTTACGGTCAATTATTTACGAAATGGCTATATATACATATACAGCGGTAACTTTCTCACTAGAAAAGCTTCAGGATAAAACACATCGTAAATTCATCAAGCACCTCCAACATAATTCGCATAAGCATACACCCATGCCACAAAAAAAACGAGAGAGAATCTGCCGCCATTCTCTCTCTTCCTCTCCCCGTTTTTCCGTCGTCTGCTTCGCAGCGCGCGCTGCTCTTTAATTCCGACGTCGGAAAATGACAGGGACTCGCGGGCGGGACTCGTCGTTTTACTCGTCGTCGCCCTCTTTCAGCGTGTCTCTCTCTCTCTCTCTCTCTTTCGTCCCAGCCGACACAAAACAGGAAGCAGATTTACGGCCGTCTCGTGTGCGCGCGCGCCACTTGAAGAAGCTAAGCCTCTCTCTCTTGGACGTTCGCTAAATCGGCTGCTCTTTAATTTTCGCGTCGAGGCCTTAAGGTCGTTAACCTGGAAAATTAGGACGCGATGCCCCTTTTTTTACTTCTTGAGTCGGTGTGGTTTTTCGGTTGGAGAATATGAAGCGTCGAGGGAGGGAGAGAGAAAGGTGTGTTTAAGTATAATGGGGCGATATTTATGGGCCATAACGCTCTCAGGATTAGATCTCGGAGAGATGTTGTCACTGATGCCGGGGCAATAACATAGAATTATGTGCTTTATTGAACACTGGAAAATCATGACCGGCGCTACCTTGCGCTCGTTTCTCTACTTCTAAAATTAAATTCCTATATATACGGACCTTTTCTGTAATCAAATAATTATATTTAATTTCATTAGCTCTCGCTTATAACTCGTGTCGGAACAATTACACAAATTCTCCCGCATATAGTCCAGTGCCAAATTATACAACAAAGTTGGCCGTATCCTTGCGCGGCGATTCGTCAAACTTTCTACTCGGCTCGCCAGCGGCGATATCTTCACGTGCGAAATATCCTCCCGCGGGAATGTGTCTCGGTTGCAGCGCGTCGGCAAAAACGCAGCGCAACCACTCAAGCCGGATTATCGTTCTCTCTCTCTCTCTCTCTCTCTCGACGTTTTCCTCTCTTGTTTTTTTTAAGTCGAAGCAGCGCTTCCGTGGCAGTAAAAGATTCGTCGATAATAAAAACAAATTGTAGAGCCATTCGTTTGGTATATAATACACATCGCGCGTATACACAATAACTGGAGCGGTATTGCACGTGTTGCGTTTAAAAATTTGCGGTCACACAAGAGAGCGAGTTGTAATAAGTGTAATTACAGAATCGGAGGGTGTCATAAAGTGCTTTCTCGAATATTTTTTTCTATATGTGCAAACCTAAAATTCATCGCAATTATACACCGCCGTCAATCGCATTCCGTTGAGCGCATGCAAAACCCGCGCGATAATTCCATCAGCTCGTCTTCTCATCTATATTATTTTTCCTCCCTCCCCTCTCTCTCTCTCTCTCTCTCTCCTGCGGCTAATCTTCGCGAGTGAGAAAACTCGACGCGGTGCGGCGTATCCGTGACGCTTAAACGGGATGATAAATAAAGCTGACGTGTCCGGGCAGCCGACGTGGCATCAGATATCGCCGTAACTGTGTGGGTAGAGTAGACGTACACGGGACGGAAGAGGTGAACACGTAACCGAGCGCGCGCGAGTTTTTAGAGCCGCTTGCGATCCTTTCATTCATGAACGCAGTAACAGCAGTGGCGGGACTCTGTTTTTGCTGGCTGTACAGGCCGGCTCGATTTTTTTTTCGAGGCCGCGCTCGCTTTTGTCGGGAGAGGCTCTTGGGGAGGTTTTTGCACTCGTCGCTGCTGCTCTCTTTTTCCGCTCGTTCGGATAGTTCTTTTGGAAGTGCTGGTGTGGGTAAAAAGCTCGAGGGAGAGAGTGTGTGTGTGTGTGTGATGTTGATGGAAACGTCGACGTCGATGGCTTGATCGGAGACGCTAGAGAGAGGCTGTTGCTGCTGATGCTGTGGATCAGGAATGCAGTATTTTGTTTTCGAAATTTTTCCAAGTGATAATCCCAATTGTAGGTGGCACAGAATGTATATATAACCTAATGTGTGTCACCTATGCCAAAAAAGCCCATGCTATCTGAATCTCACACGACAATTTATTGAAATTTTCGTTACTAATTCAATCCGACGAGTTTAGCGACGAGAACCAGTATAGTATTATTACACCAGCAGCAATTAGATCAAGCACTCGATAAAGCCAGCGCTTGATAGTTACAAATCGCAGCGGCGGCTACTCGCAATCTCAACGAAATCAAAAAGCAGCCTACTGGAATCAATCACTTGACAATACACACGTGTATATTTGAATCCCATGAATTGCTAATGACCTGCAGCAGCAGCAGCAGCAGCAGCGGTAGCATTTAACCCGCGTTCCACCTCCGCTAATTTCCCCCCCTAAGTGGACGCGTTCACCTGTTATATAAGAGCCAACCCCCCGTCCGACACTCGTTTATTGTTGTATTTTCTCGGGACCTCCTTGGCGTATGTTATATATACATATTCTCTGTCTCTCCCTATCGGTCTACCAGATCGTAATCGCGTGACGCATTGGAATGCAAATTTCAGAGTGTATATACAGCGCGGCAGAGCCCTCCGTTGTGTATGTTGTTATTCTGTTTGCGCCAACCGCTAATTATCGCTGTCAGTCGCGGTTAGCCGCGAGATATGATTTGCCCCGACGTGCTGCTACTGTTGCTATACTTTTTCCGCTGTTAGTCCCTTTCACAAGACGCCGTCGTATACGTCCGTCTCTCTCCGTGTCGGAAAAATCTTTTTTGTACGTCATTCTACTGCTGCTGCGCGACAAGATGGATCGGTCGTCGGAATGACTGCGGCTTCTTTATTGTGTGTGTTTGCTTATCTGATCCGATCGATCGTTGTCGCTGTTTTTTAATATGGCAAATTGCACTGCTTTGTGATATGATTATATATACACGTAATAAAAATACACAGCCGTATCTCAATCCCCTTGAGGTTAACATTGTATAATATATATATATACTTCTATATACATGAAGGTCCTGGTATGAACATATCTACCGAGGGGGTTGCATCGCATCAGAGCTCCGATAATGGAACTCATCTTTCTCGCTTTCCGTCTGCCTATCTCGTTGTGTGATCCAAGCGATGCCTATCTCACTCTCTCTCTCTCTCTCTCACTGTCGGCTACTTCTTCTACTAGCCGCGCGTAAATATTTGCGCTACTCGCGTGCCACCACTAATTTATGCGGCTCTTACTCGTGTTGCGAGCCGTCCGATGCTGCATCGGCTGTCTCCTGTTCCTCTAAAGGCCGGTTTAACCCCTGGAGTTAGTTGGTTACTGCTGGCTGCGTATGGAATTTGAATTTTTCGGAAGGAAAGTTGCAGTAGTAGCTACGACACCGGCACACGCGAGATGATTCTCCGTCGTTTCGAACGCTTGCGGTATATTCAAAGTTTATTTAGTATCTATATATATATATATATAGAAAGAAAATACATCATTATTATAACGCCTCGCGGTTGTAATAAACCGCGAGTGAAATTCATCAGCGTGGAATTTTCCTCCGCGAGAAGAGAAAAAGAGAGTTGAAATTAAGCTTCCATGCTGCTTATTCATTCCGCGAGTAATCAGCTAAAAGGGCGCCGCGCGCCGAGCGTTATATATATATATATATATTTATTTATATAACGCTACTTCGAAATGATTCATGCAGCGATGAAGGTTCATCGCGATGGACGCGCGGATTTAATAAGATACCGGCGGTCTGCAATATGCAAATTAAAAGCGCTCTCCTTTCTTTCTCCCACTGACGGGAATTTTTTTTCCGTCGCGACTCTCTCTGCATTAAAAGTAAACGAACTTTCAATTCCACGCTGAATAAAAGAAGCCTAATATATGCGGACTGCGGTGCGAATAATTGCCGTTAATTGCAACGATATATTTAATATATGTACAGTAGTAGGATCAACGATTTTTAATAGCGTAAGGAGTAATTTCAAAGACGAAAAGCTCGGAAACGATAAAGCACCGATCGCGCGCGGTTTATACATATACTCGGCAAATTTGAAATTGTAATTTTCCCGCGAACGATCGTCAGATTCGACACCGAATGCCCTGTCCTTCTTCTCTGATGGGAGGGTATCATCATCACCCTCTAGGTAAGCTCTCTTTCTCTTATCTCCACTGCGGCGCTGGTGCTTATCCTTCGTCATTTTCTTCTTCCTAGCTACTCCTCTCTCTCTCATTCTCTCTACCCTTTCGACGGGCGGCTCGAAACTGAAATCCCTGATAAGCCTCCCGTCAATATTCCGGCTGATCCGCGGAGTCAGGACTCAATTATAGGCTAATGCCTCGGATAAAAAGCTGCGGCTGAGAGTTCTTTCGGGGGATGGTCTTTTCTTCTTCTTCTTCTCTCTGTCTTCAGGATTTTTGTTTTCTCGTGTCTTTATAAAAATATTAACGCAACGGTTGTTTAATATTGCTCTTTTTTTCTGTGTTTCAAGTAAGGAATCTCTCGTAAATTTGCTGTGATCGGTAAGCGATTTAAAATTACGTTCCTCATTATATACGATCTATTTTAACTGAACGTGTGAAGGTACAGGCAAAAAAAATGAAGAATAGAGACTGTAAACGTAGAGCCAACCGTGAGAAAGATCGATAATAATTTGCGCGTCGGAAAATACGTAATTTGTAGCACTGTTCGCGGAGGCGCTATTTCCAAGCGTCGTAAAATTCAGCACAGCCAAGGTTAGTCGCGACAGTTCTCCATAACCAGGCTGCGGTAAAAAAAAACGTTTTATTTCAGTCGAGAGCTAATGATGCGCAACCGAACAGACTACTACTTTTCCATTGTTTTTCCGAACTGGTATATAGGTATTCTATTTATTCTCCATAGCTCCACACTAAAACTATAATTTATTCATATATTTTTACTATCACCAAGAGGCGTCTGTACGGCAATAAAACTTTTATATATATACGTCCGTTAATACAGCTCCGATTTAGCGTAACAAACGAGCGAATCTATCTCAATATATCCGCTCGTGGAAAACAATGAATCTCTGTCCGATCTATCTCCCTCCTTCGAAACTACTGTTCCATCAAATCCGTGGAAATTCCAATTGTACACGCTAAAGAGATAAAGAACAGAATTTCTCTCGCAACGATTCAAAAGAGAGCCAAGAAAATTATCTAAACGGCTTTTCATTATATACTAACGGTCTCGTAGGCGCGCGACGCCCACACGCTCGTTTCGCGCGCGCCGCGCGCACTTCCGTCAATTCCGCGAGAATGAATCTCGGTCAGTCGGCCGGGTCAGGTCCTTCAAACGACGCTGTTGTCTTCTTTTTTATCTTCGCTTCTCGACGTTTAGTCGGGACTTGCTTTCCACAGAGACGCGCTTGGATATGCGTGGTTGGAATGCAATGTATATATGAATTAATGGATTATCGCGCACGTGATTATAGTCAATTTATAATTTATTCTTTCGTTTTTTTGAAATAAGCCAATTTGACGGGGTTGTTCATTGCAAAGAATGGATGTCTTTTAAATAAATAATTTAGCCCGTTACAAAAGCTGCAAAGTTCCCCTTTCCGATATGCAGCCATCAGCAGTATCGTCCAGACGAGATAAAAATACGAAGTAGGGGCCGAGAAAAAGATAGCGCGAGAAATGGCAAAATCAATGCTCGTCGAAATCATCAAAAACGCCTTCGGAATCTTATATACCCGTATATACAGCCGTAGCAGCGGCGACTCGAATATAAATCGGATTTTTTACGAGCTTTCGAATCTGCCCATTACATTCATTCGAGAGTGCGGCTGTAAAAAGAGATTCTCGCTTTTTTCAAAACGATCTCATGAATTTCAATTTTTATACCAATTAGTATACGTACAATGTATATTCCAAAAACACTTATACGGCTAATCGCAGGATAATTTTCAATTTAGCCGCGAAAGCATAACTCTCGGCATAACTTCCCTTTCACCACCTACTTCTATACCTTTATATTACACGCTGGAGAAAGAAAAATATATTCAGTAGCCGCGGAGAGGAGAGTATAGCACGCGAGCCGCGTGTAGGTATATATGCGCGCTCATAATCGAAAATGACTGCGTTACACAGTATATGCAGAGAGTTTATGAATTCGCGTTTTCCGCGCCGGCCCCTCGATCGTTCCGCGAGTTAGCCGTAACGGCATTAGCGCGCATACGCTCGTTGCCTAATCGAACGGATCATTCGATAAATTATTTACTTGTTGTCGTCGTGATGTATTATAGTGATCTGGGTTTAGACGGTAATTAACGCGCGATTTAACAGCTATAGTATTATTAGTCGTAGTGTGTTGAGGCTTTTGTAAAGTTGATTTCGATCGTGCGTCAGATCGAATGATTGTGGCGAGCTGAAAAAAATGCTTAGTTTATGAACTGATCTGCATTTTGCAGCCTGCGGTTATACGCTGTACCGATGCGCTGTTGGATAAGATTAGGTTTGTATATGGGTGATTCTGCCGTAACTGGCTCATACTGCGCGCCTGCTTCCCAGGCGTTTACACATTTGAAAAAAAATCGCACAAGCGGTTTTATGTATGTCTGGCATAACTTACTACATTTACCAATAGTTAAACCCGAGTATGCAGGCTTATATTTAAAACTACGCAACATAATAGGCCTCAAATGTCAGTTCCGTAACCTGTCTCCAACACGGATTTCAATCTAAAACGTCGATGCACATAAAAGTACGACATGTAAAAAAAATTCCATCATATATAGTATGAACTATAGACCTATTACAATAGATTTTTCATGGTTTTGTGAGTAGGTAAACTAGGGTGGTACGAGCGCAGGGTGGTACGAGCGCAGGGCGATACGAGCGCACCCCGTTACGAGCGCACACCGTTACGAGCGCAAACCGTTACGAGCGCCACACCGTTATTGGCGCACCCCGTTACGAGCGTACCCCGTTACTGGCGCACTAACCCATAGCCTGCTGACTCACCCAACGCGCACACCTTTGAGGTTATGTAGCGCACGTATCTCGCGGTCAGATCCCGCATCTCGCCGCTGCGGTTCAATGCCATCTATCTGTAATATCTGGCCGTTAGATGTCCGTGTAGAGATTCTGTTCATGCGCAGATACTAAGTTAGCACATATACTCGTAGAGGTTATGTTTGATTCACCATCTCGAACTTTGAGGTTAGGAGGTCCTACCTCTGCATACTCGAGTCATCCAGTGAGCTCGCTAGTGCGAGAGTTTGTCTTATATGCTTACCCCCACCACTTTGATTAAAGCTGCATCTCTCGTCAAGTACCATGTATGCTTATTGCAAACTAACCTTGATCGATTCCATATATGAAAC
Organism: Cecidostiba fungosa; assembly: GCA_900474305.1. Classification (NCBI taxonomy): domain Eukaryota; kingdom Metazoa; phylum Arthropoda; class Insecta; order Hymenoptera; family Pteromalidae; genus Cecidostiba; species Cecidostiba fungosa. The sequence continues at coordinate 21,680 of UCOJ01001762.1, forward strand.
TTTTGAGGTTAGGAAGTCCTACCTCTGCATACTCGACGCATCGAGTGAGCTCGCTAGTGTGAGAGTTTGTTTTATACTCCTACCGCAGGAGCGCCATCTGTCGTCGAGCGCTATATTTACATACCTTGAATT
>UCOJ01001763.1:0-21714 GCA_900474305.1 Cecidostiba fungosa
TATATATATATATATATATATATATATATCGTCGGTTCCTACGAAAGCTAGCATGGTTCAAATTTTCTACTACTAGAGTAGTAAAACTCAGAACACACACGATAGACTAGCACAACTCAAAATTTACCGCGAAGAGTAGCAAAAACTAGCACAACTCGAAGTTTTCATAACGAATTTGTATCAAAATTTCCAGATTTTTGCGTAACTTTCATTATCAACGTTTTTAAATTCACAATTTTCAATTTTTTACCAATTTTTCAATACCTTTTTCCAAGTTAGAAGAGCCCACATACCCAATAACAACATCAAATTTTAAGTAATATAAAGTCGCGACTCGTGCTAGTCTTCGCGACATATCTGAACTACTACTGCACAAGAAGTTACACCAGTAGTGGCCGAATGCCTCTAATGTTCATCGTCGTTCAAGGACTTCGTAACACAGATTACGAACCCGCGAAATATTAGTCGAAACGCCACCACAGCGCTCTGACTCTCTGTGGCTGCGGAGCAATTACGAGGGCTTTGCTTTGAATAACTGGGGCCGCGACTGCGCAGACATTATAATATGAGGAAATCCACAAAAAAATCCACATCTTTAAGGGGTAAAAATTTCGGGCACGCGCCTGGAAAAATTTTTTTCTTGTTCTATACTTATGTCTGAAAGAATAAGATACGCGCGCAAAAATCAAGCTTTTTTATCTGAATTCAAAATATGGCAATTGCAAAGGTAAAAAAAACACCGGTAATTGATAAGCATATGTCAACAAACAGGGGTTTAATGTATACATTTTTTAAAGAAAAATAGAAGGTAAGAGCTTTGATTTAAGCCCTGGATGGTCAAAAATGACAAATCGGGTGAAAAGTTATAAGGATTTTAAAAAAGGGAAATCACTGATTTTCGTATAAGAAATCGAGATTTTCATGATTTTTCGCTGTTTTCAAATGCAGACAAATTTTACCCAAGCATTCACTTTTATTTATTTATTTTTCTTAAGATCTTTTCCTGTACTGTATTCTACAAACATACAATTTTTGTTCACACCTTTCCAACATATACTTAATGACTGTATTTTATCAAAATCTTCTCATTTTGAATTCAGATAAAAAATTTTAATTTGCGTAGAAAAGTGTGTCATAAAGAACTTTTTGCTTGTTGAAAAATCGTTTCGTATTCTTTCAGACATACTATAGAACAAGAAAAAAATTATTCCAGGGGCGTGTTCCAAAATTTAATTTGCCTCATTTTCACCTTCCAAGATCTCGATTTTTTTGTAGAATTCCTCATATACACGTAGTACATATACCTACAAGCGAAAACGTATAATGAGCGAATTCATTTTGAGCGTAATTCACTGCTATTAGCGTGTTTTTTTTTTACTGCTGTGGTACACGTTGTAAGTATACGGCCAGAGGTGACATTAATTAATAAATGTACTTTAATGTGTGTATCTATGTGTAGGTGAAAGGCTATATATACCGCATGTTCTGTGCCTGGTTTGGGTTCTGGGCGAAGGTCGTTTTTCAGTGCATTTTGAGAAAGTAACAACTCTCATACGAAATACAAATCAAACGTACGAAAATAACAAACAAAAAAAAATGGTATTATGCTTCGCATGAATTTGAATATCCTCAACAATGGCAACCATCCCAAATCCTGTCATCGCCTAGAATCAAGCCAATTTTAATTGCCCATCAAGGCAATGATTATATATCCCATTACAGCTCTAATCCACATATACTACTACATACTTTTTACACTTAAAGTTTCTATTTTTCTTTTCATTCCGCAGCACAACGTACGAGTCTCAGTCGAAGATGCACACGAGATGATGGTATTATTATATACAACGTGAAACCCGCAAACCGGATTCCAATGAACGAGCATATAGCGATTCGCTCGACTTCCTCGCGCGCACATGCATTGTATAGGCAATACGAGGAAAGCTCTCCGCATTGGATTTCGCGAAATATACGTATACAAAAGCGCCGAGGTTTACGGAAAACTTCATGAGCGCGATCCATTTGGAGCGTGTATTGCAGATATGTATAATCTCTGTTACGAAACGTGCAGTCTTCGCGTCATTTTGCATTTCCGATGCGTTTCAGCTTGGATACCTATAAAAAAATCTCTGCCATTTTTTCTATTAAATTAAATTTCTTGCTTAAAGTAAAACAAAGTGAAATTTATGCTGCAATTTGGCGTTTAACAGTAAGTAATAAATGAAAGTAAGTGAACAATCGCAGTGCAATTACGTATATGCTACTTATATAACAGCGGCAATATAATAATATAATATATACTGTTCGATAATATATTACTTACTTTACTCCATCGACTTTAATTTGTTAATAAGCGTCTAGCTCTCGTTTGACTAACTAAAAACAGCGACAAATTTTAATTGCTGTTCAAATATAGGTGTAGGTATAGGTATATATACGGCGCTTCAAACACTCGTCTGAGAGGCCAAAAACTTTTGACAAAAGCAGTCTACTTACGCACGTTGTACAAGCATCCCCTCATATACAAGAATTTCATAGCATCAGTAATTGGTGTAGTTAGGCAGAATAATAGTTAATTCAATTTACTTTTTTTGCGTATTTCACGCAATGAACATCGCGATTTTTACCGCTTTTCTGCTCTTCTACAATGCAACGAATATTAATAACAGAGAAGAAAACTCGAAAAACTACTATTTCTATGCGATGACAACCTCATGTGGCACTTCTTAAGTTACTCGGTGTTGGATATATATCTTACTATCTAATATATATAATAGTTAAGTAATGCCCTGGTCATTTTTCGTCATTAACTTGCAGCGACTTACATGAGTAGCCATTTAATCGTATACAAAAAGCAGCTGGTGATGGAAAATTCATAGGATTTGTGGAAAAATTAGAAATCAATCCCTGCGATGATGGCATGAAATTACACTTGTTCGACGACAATGCAACGGAAAATCCTTGTGTGCAGATCTATTCATTTATCAATGATAAGCTTTATACCGCTAAAAATGTAATAATATAACGTCACTTGCCATTCGGTCAATTAAAAAAATTAACGCTAATACATTGTAGGTAATACACGAACAATAACAGCCCCTTTAAAAAAGAAGCCAATCCCCAAATATTAGCAATATTTATGGCTTCTATTAAAAGTTATACCGCATCTCCCCTATATATAAAACATCCGAATACATTTATGAATGCTCATCAGACTTATGCGTAGATATACAAACAGCCTGTGACTGGGTTCAAAAATTAATATAGGATCACAGATGTGCATGTTATCCGCTACTATATCGAAGTAGTCGAAATAATGCAAGACGAGCCTCATGCATATAATACAAGTGATGCAGCCAAGGAAGAGGATAATTAAGCTAATCCAAAGCGGTCATCGATTAAACGACGTATACACACATACGTATACATCCTCGTAGCTCAAGGCGTCACGATGCATCATCGCATATAATATATATACCTATACGCGCATCAGTATGAGGGTAAAAGCGGACGTACGGCCCCGTATCTCTCGTATTCTTGTTTACGCAGGCGAATTATCGTCTATCGCATTCATTGCGCGTGCTATACGGCTCCAACCATGAACATGCTCTGCTGATGCTGCTCCGGATAATGCGTATACGTATATGTATATACACACACACACACACCGCCTGAGTTGGCTCATGTGGATATGATGATGATGCGTTGGCGGGGATGGGTGCATGTATACGCACACGAGACATGTGTGTGTTTGTGTGTATAACGTGCATAGTTGCGTTTGAGGGTAGTGTAGCGAATGCTGAGAGTTAGTTGAACTAATACTCCCGGAGTTTCGGGGTGTCTTGGCGCACTTGAAGGACGTCATTTTTAATAAAGATATTATATATGTTATGCATACGATTTTTTATATTGGTTAAAGTTATATAATAATAATAATAACGAACAACGTTCGGCACGGAATACAAATAATGATATGAATGATTTTACAAAGAATAAATTCCTGTTTGCGTATCATTATTCGAAGAGAATACACAATAAAGCTATATGATTATACGGCATGTTACTAATACTGCGTCCGAGTATATAAGTACGTATATTGGGGCTTTGTTTTTGATAAACAGAAACACCGGCGAAAGAATATGCTCAATCGATATTCCGCTATTTCAGTTTCATAATATATCCCGGGAATACGTGTAATATACCCAGCACACACCAATAGTATAATCTATATATAACATCTGTCCGTATAATCATAATCGATGTATATAAGAATCAATGAGACACAAACACACGATATTATCCCTAAACGCAGCCAAACCACATGTACGTATCAATAATAAATCCAAACAATAAGATCCCTAATCCTTGATCAAATAGAAAAAGACATGATTCGCCTTATATAGCTCGATTAAATTACCGACGACCCTACTTGAGAGAGACCGAGATGGATTACAGTACTTGGTGCACTTTTTCGTCGATCGCATAACATATAATATATAAGCTTGAGATTCGCGTCGATGGCACGTTTTCCTTCTTGCGGCCTATTATAATAATGTACGTGTATAATGTTATTTGTGTCGTTTCGTGCGTACACACGAGATAGAGAGACGCTGTTTCGTGACCAAGGGAAATTAATACGTGATTCGCGGTGATACATTACTGGTCTAATGGATTGAGAGCCGGCGCATTTTGATTTCAAAGTTATATTTATTTTAATTCCCGCTAATCAAAACGATGGCGTTATAGATATAATAATCGTCGAAGCTGCACATTTTTGCTATTCCACGCAAAATTTACCAAGTTATAGTATATTGATCGAGTGTACTTTGCACGTAATTGGATCAGGCTCTCGATGGACTTTAACGCAATTTCCCTCCTATTATGAAACTGCTGTACAACAGTAGCAAGACATTAGCCTCTGTTCAGACGGGCATTTACACAGCGAAATTATTAGTAAATTTATTAAACCTGCAACGCAATAATACAAAGTTCCAAGTTTATGCAAAATTTTCTATCTAATAATATCGAGACGGAAAATTCATACTCTTTATTTTGTTTGTATAATACACTATCGACGAAAAAGCAAATTTCGTTGTATATACAATGAGATCCCGATAAAAAAGTCTATAAATATTATACAGCTATATTCAAAAAAGGAATAACGCTGAAAGTTCGCACATCTTGACCTTTTAGCCTCGGCATGAGCTGTTGTAATTCCTTTTGTGCGCTATACTGCAGCCTAGCGCGTATAAGGCTAGTTTTGTAAATCATGCGCTGACAATACGCGCGCCTTCCATAAATCGCGGAAGAAACAAGAAATACCAGCATGTTTCAATGCTTTCCTGGCGAGACGTGATTTACAGTGCGCAAAAGTATGCTGAATAGAAGTGTTTTATTCGAGCACAGGTAGCTATGTGGGAGGTATACCCGGCTGTGTATAAATTTATGTGCTATATATACCTATATCGCGATTTTGCGCGATGAAGAAGAAACTCCTTTTGGATTTTTGTAGGGGAGGGGGTGATGCAGAACGAGATGAGAATCTCTCTCGGGGTGTGACAACGGTACTTATATTAGGAGCAACATTTATTTTTTTAAATCTTTTTTGAAGTGATAACTTCTTATGGGTCGGTGAACCTACAATTGAAAATAGCGTTTTCAAATTCGTTTCGCCATCGGTTGTGAAGCTATATTACCTAAATTCAAATTATTCTTGCAAAATTCATCAATATTCAAAACTAAAGCCCAACTTGTCCCTTATCATCCAAAATTATCCCCTTGACTGGATGATCAAAACTGACACAACTAATATATATTTATAATATATACTCACTACACTGTATGTACATACCTGCGCAACACTCAGACATACGTATATACACCTTGCAATCGATGACCCGGCGCTGCAGCAGCCCAGAGAAAAAGAAGTGAGTCTCGCGCGCGCGCGAGGTGAAAAAAGCTCGTCGCAAGATTCTCTCTCCGGGGCGAGAAACGTCCGACATTTAGGTCGTACACCTTTCGCGCCGCCCCGTAGAACGAGTAGTGTAAATAAAACCGCGTAAATGCGACTTTCGTGTTATCTCGCCGGTGTGGCTTGTGAATGGAAGGAAACAAAAGTGCATTGTATAAATATATACATATATATATATATAATATATTTTAATATAAAAGCATATTATGTATCTCTTTAATCGTCTAAGCGACAGCCGAATCGTCGAACTGTAGGTATAATATTATACTAGTAATATAGCTACACTAATTGGAATCGATTTTGCAATTAAAATTAAATCTGATCAGACTCCGCGGCGGGATATTCAAATTCCGCGAGTATTTAATTACAGCTGCTCTGCAGAGCGAGAGAGTATATAGCGATAATAATCCTCGCAAGCACATCTGCGGAGCTTTGTTATTGAGCTTCATAGTATATACCTCGAATGCCTTTACAACACATAACGCATAATCAATCACAAGCGTTTCTCTCTTATCCGGATATAATATGTACATTTAATCGAAGTGTAAAAAGTCCGCAAGTGTAATAAGCAAAGGAGTCGCATATAACCCATATAGGTATACAACCCATTCTCGAAATCGTGACCAAGCGTAGAGTACGTAATTTCGTATAGCACGTACGTATATACATACATTATAAACGCGTGCAGTGCGCTTACGCATATACATATATATTTATATACAGAGTCACGCTGATGGAGAAGGGGGTTAATTTATAACGCGCGAGACGCGAATTTCGAAGTAGCCGGCTGCTGCTGCTGCTGCTGGCTGATTTTAATTAGCGCGAGAGCTTGGATTAATTTATTTATGCGCATCTCGAGAAGAGCTGCTACTGCAGTGGACTGCGAGGCCAAGGCCGTTTAGGAGGGGACGTGTATATATGCTGCTGTTATAGTCTACTGCGTTTTTAACGAGGGTCGTCGTCGTGTGTGAGAGAGAGAGAGGAGCTTTTTTCGAGAGGAGATGCAGGTGCGTCATTTTGTAGAACTTTTTTTGTTCCTTCTTTTGAAAAATGGAGCTGCGGTAGAGTCCATTATGGAGCTTGGAGAGAGGACGATAAATGCTGGAGATTAAGGCGGCGTTTGTCAGTTTGGAGTGTGCTAGGCGAGACGTGTACAGGAGCTTCAACTTTTTTTTGGAGGAGGGACTGACGAAACGATTATACACTTTTGGTATTGATCTGCTTTTGTTTCTGAAATTACTAGGATTTTAAACAATTTCAAAAAACTAGTTTATATTTTTTAAATACTGATTTATAGGTGTACCTCTCTCATTAAAAACCACTATCGCAAGAAAATACCAATAAAAACCAAACCCTCCAATCTCCAAACTATCATCGCGAGATACAGTATACACACACACCATCGATCCCGCTGACCACCGGTACCCGAACCCCCCGTCCTTATCAATGAGCAGCAGCCATATATAGCTACATCAAAGCTCGACGCGCATACGATCGCCAAATAATACGCGAGTGCGCGCGCAAATGCAAATCTAAATAATACAGCCGATACATCTCGCACAGCCAGTGCTATGCTACACTGCCTCTACAGATCGATGAGCCACTGTGGCTGCGGCTGCAAAAGGGGCTTATTTTCCGCGGTCGACCGGCTGATTTAATTGCAACGGTACAGCCTGGACTCCCGGCACATGTAAATTGCATATCGGACGAGGTTTAGCGTTATTAATGACCCACCAGTGCTGGCCGTTATATGTATATATACTATACTCGCCGAATGAGTCTTTTCTCGAATCTATGTACATATACGTATGTATTTATACGCCGGGACTGGAAATCTATTAGCCCGTGATGTTAACGAATGTCAATGCACTCTTGCGACGAGCAGGAGCTGTTGTGGTCAGATTTTGTTGTTTTTTTTTTTAATGATGAAGATTTATTATGAATCAGAGCTTTTAAAATAATCCATATACCAGTCAATTTGATCAGTAAATTTAACAAGTTAGATTCAACATGAATGCAAAAGAAAATGTTTGTAACGAAAAAAATTTACGTTCAAATATCAAGCCCAACAGTGTATCCAATCTCTTTCAGAATAAGATAATCAGTATTGCGAATTCGCTTTGCAAAATTTCAAGTTAATAGAAAAACACGCTGCATCAACAAAAGTAGAGAAGATTTGAGATATATAATTTTAAAGAAAAACAAAACACAGGATGTGTATATATAAGCTATACCTGAAAACAAGAGAGAAAGAAAATGCGAATAAAAAATAAACAATGTATTTAAGTGTTGATCTGATTGTTTTTATTGAAGAACAAAAGCCTTTCTATTTCTGTCTTTGAATTTTTTTCGACAAAAAAATTAAAATTTCCACATGCGATAGACGTACTCAGACAACAGAACAATTTGGCGCAAACAATAAAAAGTACTTGGATTTCTCGTTACAATTTTTTTGCTATTCGTCGGATTTTTGTTACATTATTCACGAAGAACGCGGTTGACGCCTGAGTTCGCCTGTACAATTTTGAAAACTAACATACGGTAAGGTCAAAAATATCGAATTACTGTGTCCTAATATTCTTTTTTTTTTTTTTTTTTTTGTTTTCATCAATTTCATTTTTATCAGTAATATCTTTTATTACTGCAACATCTGCGTCAGTTGGAAATGCAATATTACAATCAAAAGTAAGAACCCCGTGGAGTTGTTTGAGGAGACATTTTTTCAATTTTTCTCAAAGTCGGATTTTTCTTTTTTAGGCTAATAGACGCAGGCTTTATAATTTCTTTTCCCAATTTTTTTTCTTACACTCGCCGTGTAAGCTTTATTAAATTTTTCTTTGCTTTTACAATCGCTTTTTGTTTTAACAGATTCCACGAGCCAATGTGGCACGGGAAACCAATAATAAATTGCACGGGAATCTCGATTCGTCACAAATTAATCAAGTTCGTGATTCTCAAAAAATTTTGTTTCCTCTTACAATATTTTTTTAGTGTTTTTTTTCTGGAAGTTACTTTTCACCGAATGGTGCGTACAACGAAAAACTTTTCTTCTCATAATCGATAAATTCGTCGATATTTCAAAAGATACAATCGTTTTTAAATCGCGTGTCGATCGAAAAGAATCACACAAAAATACTTATTGTTGTGTGATCTTGTACAGTTAAATTCTTTCCTCATATTTTTAAAACGGAAAATGTTTGGACTGCCGGCAGCTAGAATTCTAAATTTTGAAAGTATCGTACCTTTGTTGCTTAAACTGACATTTTTTTCAATTTTTTTTTTTTTTTTGTAATTTTTTTGTTGCTTTTTTTCTTTATTTACATCATTACAGCTCGTCAGGAAACACTATAAATTCGAGCCGAGAGTGTATCTCACGCGGTCAGATTTTACAACCACTATCAAAGACTGTTTTAAACTAAAAGTACGGATACTTCAACGCAACATCTTAGACATCTCACTCTCGACGCGCGCCTAAAACGTTTCGTACGGCTTGAAAATAAAATAACACGAAAGAGTGAAGACCCCGAGCAATACCTTCATTCTACGAAATCCTCGCGTGACTCTAGGAACCATTGTGTCTCTGTATCATTTCAAGTGTCGGGGCTTCACTTTCCCATGCGTACGAAAAAAACTCTTCCATTCGTACGAGTTGGATAGTAAATCTACGTATTTTTTTTTTTTTTTTGTCCGGAGCCTCCTCGGGTGTTGCACGAGGCTCCTCACACAATCCAGGAGGCCGGTGTTGGCCCTCAACGCGCAACGATCGCTTTGCCAGAAATTGCCTACTCTCGATCGTCGTGCTCATACATTACAACCTTATTTTTTACATAATCTGTTACCAAGAGACGCGCACAGACGACGCGCGCGCGACGTCGTTTCACAGGTTTCTTCCTCGCCTCTTGGAAATCGTTAGCGGCGTCTTGCTTATAATCCCCTCGTCGCTTTCAACTCTCTCGACGCGTCACATTCGTTTATAATGTTTCGTTCGATCGTCGAGACTATCATCGAGAAAAGTCGATACAACAAGAGGATCAATCGCAAAATTCCACTTCACAACACCACATCGCTACGCAATGCACAATCGCGAAGAATTGTTGCCGCTTTTTTTTTTCTTTTTTTTGCTCAGCGCGAGCGGGTTAGTAGAGACCCAGGGATGTTAAGCGACCCACTAGAAGTTGTTATTAATCTCGAAAAATTCTATACAAAATATCGCCCAAACCATAACAGTGTAGGCAATTTGACGTATCGCTATTCACAGTTAAGAGAATCGACTCGCATCTACGTCTCGTCTATTCTTCACAACCACCCGCGCTGTCGTTAGCGAGCAACAAAAATCTTACGCACGCCTGCTTCTCACATACATCTATTCGAAACGAAGATATCGCCATTCATGGTTCGCAGCGATATCACATAATCTTCACTTTGTCGGAAAGAAATTAACGAAAATTTACAAACTACGAGGCACAAACAAATCAATCAATGGGGTGAAAGAGAGAGGGTGGGGGTTTGAGGCTACGAAAAGTATTAGAGGAAGATAGAACTAATACATTCGATTATACTCGAGGGATCGAAACAGAAAAAAAGAAAAGGAGACGGAGCGCAAAGAATCCGCTCAAGATTCCTGGCGCGAAATCAAAGTGTGTGACAGGGGTGTGTACAGAGAGCTTTTTTTCTTCCTTAATGAGTTATCGGCTCCAAGCCATGTACTCAAAGTACAAAGAGCTTCTTTGTTAAGATAAAGAAGCTCTTCGCATACATCCCTGTCACATACTTTTTATTTCACTCTCACTCACCGCATGTACAAAATCGATTCATCCTTTCACTCCATTCGCACGCATACGCTCACACACACAGTTGTTCGGCCGATAAATAGTTTGCAAAGTTCCCCTTGCGCTCTTACTCTCACCGCGGCGACGGTCTCTGGTCGAGTCGCCGCGCTATAGATTCCTAGGAATTCCGCATTAGCACGCACTAGAGAACTTTCCGTGTGTCGCGCTCGATCTCAAAGGGATTTGCCTTGCTTGACGATTTCTCTCCCGTCGGTGGGGAGGTTTTTCTTTTAGGCGGAGGCATCCAGCGAGCGGATCAACATCGGATGATCGTCGGGTTCTCAAGGTTTCTCAAAGAGTGGCGCCGAAGTCGACTAGCGGACGAGGCTCTGATCGATTTCGTTCAGTTTTCTTTCAGGACAGCAGATTCGGGTTGTCGGTCCGCTTGCTATCTTCGACGCTTGACAAGAATACGTAGCTTATACATTTTTTTGTTTGCGGAATCGTAAGCGCTACTAATGTGACGGTGGAATATCGCTATTACAATTTTTACGCGAAACGTCAATGTTTCGATATTCACAAGAATCTCGCACTCTAGAGAAACTCGGAGAGAAGTCTCGCAGAGACGGGATGATTGGCGCCGATCGACGAACGGTTTTGAATGCGTTTAGTCTCATAATCGTATATATTTATATATATTTATACAGTCTTTGCTCCGGCGGTGCCTGAGATTTAGGCATGCCGAATGTGTGTTTGTGTGCTCATGTATGTATGCGTGTCTGTTTGGAGTGTTAGTGTACGCGTGAGCATGTGTATTTTTAATCGTTATCATTATTTATCAATATATTTACAAGAAAATCGATCGAATTGCTTTGCGCATGAAAACCACTAAAAAACGAAAACAAGAAACATCTGTCTTAGTCGTTACTTCATTTTTTTTTCGACTCCCGTTTTGCGAATGTGTGTGTACTGGACACAGACAGACGTGGCACCAAGGCTTACGCGTGGGTAAGTTCTCGGTAAAATTCTTTTTTTGTTAATTGTGTCCCCATTTGTTTTTGTGCACTTGTGATTTCATCAATACCACCTCGGGAATTTATCTTTTTTTTCTATTAAACTTCATCTCCCGTCTGTACATCGAATATATATATATCACACGTTTTATTTAAAGTCTCAATTCCTCGATTCGGTCTTTTGGACTTTATGGTTTTGTTTCTTTCCCCTTCCAACCCAAACAGTTTTCTCCATTCATTCCATTATATACCTCCTGTTTTTCCGTTCAAATGAGAATGTTCACGTTTGCTAATCACATTACAATCGTAAAAGCATTCGAAACCGTTCCTCCGTCGCGCGCACATATCCGCTTAATAGTAGGAAAGAATTTCGCGCCGAGCGAAAACGTCTCGGCCCGAAACGAAGAAAACCAAAAGAAAAAAGAAAAAGAGAAGATTGTTATCGGGCTTCTTTAAACGCGCAAATTTGCTGGTTTCTACCTTTTGTTCTCTCTTTCTCTCTTTCTTTATTTCTCTCTCACGTAAATCTAGGTCATTATGGCTGGTGGCGCCGGTTATTTTATGATAGCTTTCGAAAAAACATTTAGTTTATTATTACCTCTCGCGTATATGTACTTTTGTAAAATCGTGAAGATTGTAATATTGGTTCGTTCCCACGAATTCGCACGATGCGCAAAAATGGCCTTTCTGTGGTTTTGTTTCCATATACAATGTATAATTTAAAAATCACGAGGTCCTACGCGCCTGTAGTCGAATTCATGGTTGTTTTTTCAGTGCTACAGAAAAATTATCAGTCAATCTTACAAATTCACCCAGTAAAAATCAGATGAACTATTTGCGACATTTATAAAGTCTGCCTCCATTGCTTCGCTATTATAGAGCGCTTCGTTCGTGGTCATTTTTTTCTGCACTTGCATTTATCAAAATAACAAAAGATTCTTTAAGGGTCATAAAACAAATAGTTAGTCGTAGATTTTTAAGAAATGAATTTATAATATCAACAAATTTATTTCTGTCTCTCATCATCTTACTGTGACGTTTCGCGTAAACGTGAATATGCATATATGTACTGTCTTATATGAATGCGGGCAAGAGTTCCTTCGCCACTCTCACTCTTTCTTACTGATAAAAGTACCGCGCGATGGAAAGTAATATTATTGTGTATATATATAAATACGATGCGTACGTACGCGAACGTAGGACCTCCCGATGCGATTTACAACGGAAAAAGAAAAGATATACCCACCAGCCAGTTTACTTTATAAAAATAATTGTATAAAACTAGTCAATTTTACAACCTCTGACGCTCAATCACAGTATCATAAAAATCCGTTCGTATATCAATATCCAAATTAAAAAAAAAAAAAAGAAAAAATTGAGTTATTGGTGTTTTTCGGAAAATAAACTTTCATCTTTCATTTTGCAAATAAGCTTGTGGTTTACTTTCTGAAGAGAAATAAGAACGATTGAATTTCAGAGTTGTTTTGACAGTATTAAAGCGGAGCAAAGTCAAGCCACGATCGCGCAACGACTATCGCACGGGTACAATTTTTTTTCACTCTACAAATAACTTATGATTTTGTAATGCTAGAGCGTAAAATATCGCTTATGTGTGGATTGACATTAATTATTGACAATTGATGCTTGATCTCTCACTTTCGCGCGTTATTTTCAATATCTCGTATTATCGTATAAACACAAAGATCAAAGCTATGTTTGAATGTATAAAAAATCGATGTTAAAATGGCATGAAATACGCTCAGACACATTATATGTACACTCTTGTTAATGTAGCAATCGATGTCATTTTTTTTAGTATTTTTTTTGCTCTACTTTCTTTCTGCTCACACCATTGCGATACTTTTAATAGGACGATGGCTTGACTTTGCACTACATCAGTGTATGTACATTTAAATGTATTTATATACAGAGAATGACTCGCACTGGCACTCCAATCACTTCAATCACTGAGTTTACCAAGTGCAAAGCGAATGATTATTTTCATGCTCAGTAATACCTTATTTACAAGTAACTTTTTTTCTTTGCTTATTACGACTATAATTGTTCTCCATGATTTTGTATTTCCTTTTTCTACGCAAATTGCCTATTCAAACAGTTTGTATTTTGTAGCACTGACAGACATTGTCTTTTATGTTTTTCAGCTTTACACTCCCAAAAACACGCGTTTACCCTTTTCGACTATCCCTCAGACTTAAGTAACACGAAACGTTTTTCTCACTTTTTCAAAAAAAAAGTTCAGCGCACACTATTATGCGTGCCGTTATGGTTTTTCTGTTTGTTTAGTCACAATCACTTGACACACTTTTACATTTGCTTTGAGCGATTATGAACCTCGATAGTGATTACGTTTTGGAACTACTTAGACACGTTGCTGCTATCCTCCAAGCTATTATTGTCATCTGGTCTTGCTACATACAGACTCGGATCTATCACCTTTGGAATAGGCTTGATTTCAGTTCCAAGCTCCTGCTCGATACGATGAAGGTTGAAGCGATCCTCGTATGTAATTAGGTTAATTGCGATACCTAAATGGCCGAACCTTCCTGAACGACCAATGCGATGCAAATATGTTTCTGCCATCTTAGGGAAGTCGAAGTTGATTACAACGTTCACAGCCTGAACGTCAATACCACGCGTGAACAAGTCGCTACATACCTGTGAATAATTATTTAATTAGTGTCCGCTTAGTTATCGACTCAAGATTAGATTAACCAGAGTCACTTTCTTTTTTTATATTGTGTATTCAACAAAACAAAATGCTTACCAGATTTCGGCAAAGTCCAGCACGAAAATCGTGAAATACGCGATTTCTGTGTGCTTGAGCCATTTTAGCGTGAATATAATAACAGCAATATCCCAAATCCGTGATTTTCTTTGCCAATAACTCAACGCGCTGCGTTGTGTTGCAGAAGATAATGCTTTGATTGATTTGCAGCTGAAATTGAATATAATTTATCACGTTAACATTAAATTGAAAGTTAAAAGATGGGAAAATATATCAAAATATATCAAATATTCAATTATCACCTTGGAAAAGAGTGTGTTGAGGCAGTGGACCTTCTGACGTTCCTGGACAAAAGCGTAGTACTGTGTCACACCTTTCAGTGTAAGCTCTTCCATCAAGTTGATTTCATATGGATCTCTCAAGTGCTTTTCCATAAATTGTTTTACCGTCAATGGGAAAGTTGCTGAATACAGCAAGATTTGACGTTCATGTGGTAGTCTAAAATGGGAAAATTATTTTAAATTATTAATTTATTATATACTTGACTTATACAGATATTAAAAAAATTATATCATAAATTTGATCATTTTTCTAAATAATTTTTACAATTCAAAAACATTTACCTGGAAATTACGTGATCCAACATTCCTTTGAAATCTTGTGAAAGAAGCTTGTCTGCCTCATCCAAAACTAAAATTCTGCAATGATCCATATTGGCAACATTTTTATCCATGAGATCAAGAATTCTTCCTGGTGTTGCGATTATAACTTGCACTGAAATGACAAACTTGTTTTAGTGTGACTGAATAATAATTGCCAAAATCATGTTTTTTAATTGGCCATTTTGAAACGTTAAAAGGTTTTACTTAAAAAAAAATGAGTAAAGCAAATTCACTTGTAGCAAATTTACTAGATATTTATTTATTGGTCTTTTATCAGCTATTAATTTAAGGTATGCTTGAGAAATTAAAAAAAAATATAACATCTGCACTTACAATGCATTAGAAAATATAGAAAATTAAATTAGAATTTCATACCTTTCTGATAAATCCTCATGATATCATCGCGCAAGTTAGTACCACCAGTGGTAACCATAACTTTTATGTCCATGTGCTTTGCAAGCTCAATCAGAATTTGTGACGTTTGCAGTGCCAACTCTCTGGTAGGCACAATAATCAACGCTTGAATAACATCTCTTTTTGGGTCAACCTGCAAGCAAAACAGAAAAATAATGAGTCATTGTATGATAGCAATAGAAGAATTAATTTAAGATTCAATTGTAAAATGTTACAAACCTGTTCAAGAACAGGAATCGAATATGCTCCAGTTTTGCCTGTTCCATTTTTGGCACGTGCCAAAACGTCTTTGCCGGAAAGTGCAATAGGGATACTGGCCTCCTGAATAGGTGAGGGCTTCTCCCAACCTTTCTCAAAAATTCCCATAAGAAGTTCACGTTTCAGACAAAACTCTTCAAATTCGTTGCCTCGAGTATCTGTGACATCCTATAAAAATGGAGAATAATTGTTTAATTTGCTTACAAGACTAAATAACACATGATATTGAACATTTTTTTAAAAATATTTACGCTTGTCTTGATGCGCCTATCCTTTGGTGGGATTTTGAGCTTGGACTTCCAACCAGAGTCATCCATTTTTTCTAGATCTGTTTTCAAACCCAGACCTGAACTTAACACGTGGTTGGTGTTTATGTGTGTTTCGGTCATCATTTTGAAGCAGATTCAGTGTCTCCAACTTCTGAAAGAAGGAAAATTGAAATAGTAAAAAAATAATTGAATACAACATAAAAATTTTTTCATTCATCAGCGTTGCGATAAAAAAATAGCTAATTTAAATCAACAAACTCTTTCGTAAAAGTAATTAGACAAAATCAAATAAAAGAAAGTTTTGAAATAAAAATTCATCATAAGGAATTTTATTGAGCACAAGTGCCGAGTTGAAGAACCTCTTGTATGGCAAGCAAACAAGCTAACCACAATAAGAATGTCCTAGAGGACATTGAATCTAAAGCCCCAGCAGTGGCTTTGATGTTTACGTTCGCGTAAACATCGTGTATATCTAGCTAGCTTAATCCTCTAGCATTGCCAACGCCGCTTTTCACAATCAAATTACCACGAAAGCCCAACGCTGATATACCTATTTTTCAGAAACGGGCTTCTCTCGAAAAATAATCGGCTATATTACCCTCAAGCTTTGAATGGACGCATCGCAAGGCAGAGATAAAATCACCTTTCGAAATAGGCAACGAGACGACAAAACGTTTTTTATGCCATACCAAGCATTGCAAAACTCCTCGTTTGATTTACAACTTTGGGAAAAATTTCGACGCAAAAATGTTATCCATATGTTCACGAAACCCGAGAAACACGTATACACACACAGACGGGAACAAAAGGAAATCGCGGTTCACCGAGTAAAATTTCACGGAATCAAAGTCGCTCGAAGCAGCCAACGACCTATCCCCGCGATCCAACAGACAACAAAGCAATCATGCCTATATCTTATCTCTTTCTCTGAAGCTTGAAAACATTATGTATTAAACCCTTCGGTCGATCGAAATTTTCACGTCCGCACCATGAGTCGCAGTATACATATATATCTCTCTAGAAACACTCGGATGGCCTGATAACGGTTCCCCTCTCGCGCAATTTCTCTCGCTCATCGCTCCGCTCGGGCCCCGTTACGATTTCATCAGACGCACTATATATATGTACACCGTACACAGGTTCGTGTGTACTCGTCCGCGACTCTCCGTATGTCGTACGGAACGGCATCACCTGCGCCTGGAGAAAGAGGGAAAAAAGGAGCACACGGCCTCCCCCGAGCAAAAAGTAGGAAAACCTTAGGCTCCGAACGACCGACAAAAAAAAACCGGTACGTGCCTGTCTCTTCTCGACGCGATTCTCGCACACAGAGATGTGCGACTATACATCACACAGACACGCACGCGCGCATGCAAGTGTGCGTTTATATATATACAGGCGGTTAGTATATAGCACACGACGGATAGAAGAGACGTACCAAAATGAGAGAAAAAAAAGAAGTATTAGAAGAAAGCGACGAGAAAGTCGTAAAAAGAAAGCCAAGCGAGCTATGCTCCGAAATATAACGGTCGGCGTCACTGCGATGGTGAAGTCTTTAAAAATGCCGGACGCGCGATACGTACACAAACGTCGTGAGAACACGGTGCAGCAACAAAAGAAAGAATATATATAAGTCGGGCGTTACCTCTATATTATCGATGTAGCACTGGAGCAGAACTATGTGTATACGTGTATATACTATATATATCTATAACTCTCTCTCTCTCTGTATATAGAGCGGTGATGCTCGTCGTCCTAGCTGCGATTCGCAAGTGAACGATGCTCTCGAAATCGCTGCTGCTGCTATGCTGCCAACTCGGAAGAACGACCACAGCAAAATGGCCGTCCCAATGTCAAGACTTGCTCCCTCTCTCTTGATCATGCGCGTTACAACTCCCCCCCCCTGCTCGAGCGGCGTCCTCTCTCATATAATACAAGTAACGAGTTATTATCATCCACGCTTTTCCGGAAAATGAAAACCGGCTATACTTATACCTAGCCGACGATTCGAGAAAGTTTTTATAAACATGCGAACACGAGGAAAGCTGCTGTTTCTATCATAGAATCCTTACTGAGCGACGACGCCTCTCCATCTATCGCTCTCCCCCTCGCAAGACGAGCATCTATCTATACCTATACATACGTATGTATGTACGTGCAACCATACGAAGAGCGATTATCTGCTTTTTTCCGATAGATCTATAGCTACAATACGTAACACGCGATGCGAGAAAAGACAGAAGCGTAGGTATATACAATGCAGACGGAACTTACCTCAAGAGATGATGGCTGCAAATAACGCGCTGCGTCAACTGCGGGACGTGTAATACAGTATCCTCGCTGTGGCTTCTCTCCGGAACAGAACCTCTCGCACTCAACTGTATAATTGCAATAATATGCTGCTAGAATATCCTCTCGTTCTGAACTGTATAGATGCGCTGCTCTCCGTGTAATAGTAGTAGCTCTCTGTGTATATATATATAGACGTATAAAGCGGTTTTTGGCTTGCTATCGTAATAACGCACGACACGGCAGGCTGATGCTTTCTGATCGCTTTCTGTGCTGATACTGCTGATGCTACTTCTTCTTCTTCTTATTTTATTGGCAATGAGTTGAACTCGTGCTGCCATCACCCGGTGTTTGCTGATGCTACTAAACTAAAGTATAGCGGCGTGTGTTGGTGTGTGCTGTCGACGAATCCACCCACCGTCCGTAAATTCACAGAGCATGCGCACTGATGTTTTTGCACGGGATGCGCGGATAATAGACCGTCGCTTCACGGTCTCCGTTACCGAGTTTGGGTGATGAATTTTCAATCTCGATGTGATTTTTGTTGATATTATATTGGTTGAAAAATTAAGATTCGATTGTGTTGAGATAATTGAGAGAAATGCTTTGCAGAATAATGCAGAATCCGGGTATCCGGGTGGATAAGGAAGAGGTATGACGGTCAGAAACGGTCAGGAGGTATTCGGTTAAGGATCTTTTGATTGGTCGGGATGCTCGTTGGGATGCAGCGATTGGTCGACGTAGCTCTAAGCAATCTTCTCCCACCCGAGTAGAAATTGGATACGGTGTGCCGTACTTGATCATCCGGCCCTGATCCAAGTAGACCTCAGGGCCGTATTCAGGAATATAATAGGGTAAAAATCCGGGCCAGATACGGCATGCCTTATGTTTAATTAAATAATTATTAAAATTTTATCAAAACCTAGGCATAATTACTGTTTGTCGAAGCAGCATCCGCATGGTACTTCGAGATCTTGAAACAATAATAATCAATATGTTTCATGAAAATCAAAAACAATTTTTTTAATAATTACAAAGTTACGGTAATTGATCCGGCCCGGATAATTACTCCGTTACATTTTAGAAAATCGTATGTAAATGCCGGATCCGGTACGTAAGTTCAGCTGATCCGGCGCTGATGATATCGCCGTAAGATTATTTTCTAGTCGGGCAGTTTGTTTTCTTCGATTTTGTCAACACTCAACAGGATGATTATGCATTAATGAAGCGTTTATTATGCGAGTGCACTGCGATGCGGACTTTTTTTAATATCATCTCAGCTTTAGCTACCCTGGTACAACTAACTTATTAAAAGTTATTAAATCCGATTAGAATGATAATAGGTTTTAATAGGATATCTTAATCGGAAATTATCTAATTAAAACCAATTTAATCGATTAAAATCTATTAAATCTGATTATAAATTTTAGTCGGACTTAATCGGATTTAATCAGTTGTGTTTTTAAATTAAATGATATATTTGATATATTTGATACAACTGATTAAATCCGATTGAGACACTAAAATTTATAACCAGATTTAATAGATTTTAATCGATTAAATTGGTTTTAATTAAATAATTTCCGATTAAGATATCATATTAAAACCATATTACCTTTTGAATCGGATTTAATAACTTTTAATAAGTTAGTTTTACCAGGGGGTATACATAACCTTACCCTAACCTAATAGCTACAGTTATCATAAAAGTAACCCACGGCCAATAAAACAGAAAGAGAAAGATAGTTTGACATTTCAATTTCATTTTCAAAACAAAAGAAAATTCAAATCATTCTTGCTATCTACAATTAGTATTCACATCTTACAGCTAATTACAAAGTTGTATATTGAACGTTTCTATTAGTTATATTTAATGTTTGGCCGGTTTGATAATTCATTAAATAAACTTTACTCAGCAGTTTAAAATCATTTACAAAAAATTATTAATTTTTTACAATTATAGCTTTTAATTTGTATAACCTAAAAATGAATTTGTGGTGATAATGAATTTGTAGTGATGATTTCTCTTTATATTTTCTTTTAAAATGAGTGACATGAGTGATAGTGAGAATGAAGCAAATGATACATATGGACTGGAAAAGTATAGCTTGGTCCGGTTCATCCACAAAGGGCAAAAGAGAAAAACTGAAAGTGTGAACATAGTGCCCAATAAATGGCTGGACTTCGACAGGAAGAAAGCCAGGTGCGTCACTAAGTTTATGGCAGCCCCATACAATGATAAGGAATTGCAGCTCATTCACGATCTTGTAATGAGCAACGCTGATGCACCGGAAGACTTGACAACATTCTCCATAGAGCAAGTTGGACGAGCAAGTGAGTGTATAAAATATTTTTGTGTATTTTAGATTATCACTGTGATTTTCAATCTGTAATTATTAATCTCTTCTTTTCGGAACATATGAAGAAAGTGTGGCTAAATTAAAACAGCTAGAGACGAAGGAGGATGTACTAACTTTAGAATCAGAAGATAGTGCTTCTGAAGCTCAAAGAAAACTGACACTAGGAGTCAAACGTCAGAAGCTTCAAGCTGAGGCTAACAAGTTCTGTGGTACCTTTTTATCGGCTAGTACTGAAATAAAACAACTTAATGATGCATCAGATGACACTCAATCAGGTAAGAAAATTTATAGATTTATGTATCTATTCAACGACCAAATATTTTACAAATTATTTGAATTTTTGTTGTTTTTAGTTGCACCAAAGAAAAAGTTGAATGGAAAATCTAAAGATCCAGCAGCTGAAACAAAGAAACCTTCAAAAAGCCCAGCAGCTAGCTGTTTCAAAACGTGTTCCCAGGGAGGAAGACAACGGAGTCGAGTCAAGAGACAAAGAATTGGCTGGTACGCTTGCGAATGATGCACCACTTCGAAGCGATCATCAATGGCAGATGTATTTGGTGTACCGGAATATATTCCAACAGAGATACCAAAAGTCTCCGTAGAAGTTCCTAGTACATCTTCAGCAGGTAATAATGGATAATAATTGATAGATTAACAATGTCAAACAAAAAAGTAATTCCCAATGATATTGCACTAACTATGTTTCTTTCGTTACAGGACTTTTCACATCTTTTACAATGTAATTATTGATGCACCAATTCAGTTTAATCATGTTGAATGCAATTTAATTTAAGAAAAAAAATTTTTCTTTAAATTAAATTATTAAAAAATAAATATTTTGGAACTCAGGCCCAGAGTTTTGGTGTTATCATCTGCATGGTACTTCCATTAATGGCCACGAGATGTATACATTAATTTATTAAAAAATTATTAAAATCTTGAGTCATATATTCCAATATTATGTGG
>UCOJ01001764.1:0-21590 GCA_900474305.1 Cecidostiba fungosa
ATTCTGTGTTTACTTATTTTCAGTAATTTGTTAATAATTTTGCAACGTAATTTTTTTACGCAAAAACGGTTTCAAGAGCATATTCTACGGCAAATTTCCTATTGGAAAGTCAAATAAAAAAAAATTGATTTTTTGAAGGTTTTAACCGAGGCTTGACCCCTTAACCAGGGAAAGCCTCGTTTATAATCTAAAGTATATTATCGAGGTTAAAATTCTAGGAAGACCAAATTCCAAGAAGTCAAGAAATATTTTCTGAAAAATCCGGAAAGTGCAAATTTTTATCTTTGCACTAAAATACTGCAATAGTGGTGCGATACAAAATATAAAACGATAAAATTGTTCTTAAATGTTAGGACTCTTATTAACGTTAAAATAATTTGAAAGAATTTTAATAAATTGAACTGGAAATTGCATTTTTTGACAGATATCTAAGCAAATTAATATTATGTAGATTTTCAGTTTCTTTAAAACTTTGTAGAAACGTGATTGAAGGTGTCTGGACTTTGAATCACGTGTTTTTAGAAAATGACCGTGAAAGAAAAAAACCAGCTTAAAGCTCCGCCCTGACACCCCTTCCTTTATGGACATCCCGCCCTTCTAATAACACCCTTGCTTTTTACCTTAACTTAATTTACTTCATCAGTTATGAGATTTATGGTACAATATTTTATAAGGTCGATATATTTATAATAGTAATTTTTCCTTTCCTGCGTATCTTAACATTCCACAACCTTACCTTCATTTCCAGATTTCCATGATGATTTTCCTGTGGCACTTTCTGGTAAGGCGATTTAAGTGCCCCAGTGTAGCGAGGGTGTTAAATCAGTGCTAGGAAGGACTACTTACTACACAGATAAGCGTGACCTAAATACAGATTTCAGCCACGAGTGCTATAAACACGATTTCGCGCACGCTGCGTAAAAAATGTGTATGCGAAATCGAGCTTCACAAACATCGTATGCAAAAATGCGATTCGATACACTTGACTTAACATACGTCTTGTTTCGGGGGAGCGTATGCAAAACCACGTTTTGCCCACAGAATAAAAAAATTAAAAAGTAACATACAATATACTGTATATTAAAATGATATATTATTTATGTTCATCAAATACTGTATATTTAAACAATATTTTATTTATTGGAACTATAAATTTATTTGGAGGAAGCTACGTACCAATGAATTCGCAGCGGTTTTTCTTTTCGCACAATTAAAACAAATCAACTAATGTTTATAAGAGTATAAAAATGTAAAGCACTTCCGTACCGCGGTCGTGCCTAAAATGCGTGTTTGTTCTCGCGCGTCCACTAAGAAGTGCACAATCGTAATTCGATACATAAATTGCTCAAGTCGTGATTGTTATAAACAAATTTGTGTATTGCAGTAATCAATTTCTGACAGATATTAGATATACAATAATAAAAGTCAAAATAAATGAACGATGGCGTGATTTAATATTACCATTATATATTTATAAAGTTAAGTATTGTGTAACTAAACCAACTAAACTAAACTAAATAGTAATTATTATTCTTATATTTTTACCCTTATGACGTTCATTATTATAAAGTGGTTGAATGTTCCATGCACGCACTCTGCCAATTTTGAAAGCTTTATTATTTAAAACCAGATTATACAGTTCCATAGAATCTCAAATCATCGAAACATATGAAATCATTTAATCAAACGCAACCTAAGAAGTCCAATACTCGTCGATTGTAATTATACACATGCAGGCTCGCAGTAGCGCTCGATAAATCTCTTTGGGCGTCTAAATTTAAATCTCCCTCGTTACTTCGCCGAAAGTAGGCGTGTATTTTCTCATTGCGTGAGCCAAGCGGCACGCAGATCGAATTATATAGCCGTGACTAGTTCAACTCGAGTTTTCTTCATTCATTTTTTCAGTGTTTGTTTTTTTCACGCGAGCAGGTAACCGCGATGACGAGGGGCCGATAAGCGGAGGTGAACTAAAACGAGTTGCAGAGGAAGAGAAAGACATACGAGTTGCTTATAGGAATATTAATTACGCGAGAAGGAAATTTATAAAAGAGTGAAGAAAGCGAAAGTCCTATTCGAGAACGGCATTTGGAGTTATTGTTTTTTTGTTATATCACTTGCTTTAATTAATTTTGCTTTGATGCGTATAAAAAAAAATGTAATAATATTTAGTTCTTTATATAGCTGTAGCGCAAATAGTGCGCCTATATATCTATAAAAGGTATAGGACTTTACTATTAATGATTAAATATCACATGTCACTCTTTTACATAAATAACAATTCCGATCTTTTAAACATCTATCAGATGGTAAATAAGTAAAGTTAAAAACTTTGTTTCAATAAGTTTCAATAAGAGTAATACTTGTGTATATATTAAATAATTATACTTACAACATCACGTTGTGTACATAAAAAAACCACACGCATATAAAAACCAAATCCAAAAGCCTCATCATCTTTTCTTATAGAAACTCTCCTTTAAACTCGAACAGTATCGAAAATATCCTCCACTTTTCCCTTATTTTCAACTCGCACTGTCGCTGCGCAGCATCATCATTTCTCGTTAAACATCAAACTATAGATCCCTCTCAAAGGTATACCTGCACCGACCACACGGGCATACATCCATATCCGCAACGGCAAGTTGATTCCCTCTCTGTCGTTCGCATCCTGCGGGGATATGCAAATTCATATAGAGTCTGTCAACGGTCTCGACCTAGGCGTACTGCCTCGTGTACTGCCTAGACGCCGACTGGAAATATAAGGAGATATAGTTTGTATAGTCGCGCCTGTGCGCGAGAAAGAAAGAGAGAAAGAAGCGAGAAATAGAAAAGGATGATGAGAAAAAACAGACTCTCGAGGAATGGAAAAAGAGAGGAAGCGATAGACGCGCGCTGCGTACGCTGAATAAATTTTAATGGCAAAGTAGGTGTGTAAGTATAGACCGGTATGCTGATGCGTCGCGGGAACGGAAAGTGATCGGCGCTAGGAATGCGCTGAGTCTGCGCTTATAATAGTTCTATGCGGATTATTTTGCCAAAAGGAAATATATAATATATTCTCTTCCGGTCTTTCCCTCGCACCGACCATTAAATATAATATCAATTAAATTATCCATCTTAAAATTATCTAAACATCTCGATTTAAAAACAGACTATTAAAGTACGAAAACAAAAGCGAAGAAATACAGGATCGAGATTAACGCGCAAAACCTAGCACCCCATTGAAGACCGGTTCTTCCGTGCATCAGCCAAAGCGCCCCCGTCGCGAAACTTTATTACTCGCGAGAGCTGCGGTTGTAGTTTCGCAGTGGCGCGAACGATTCCACGCTACACACGCGGGACGCGTTTATTACCCGGCAGGTAATGGGCCGTTATTACGTGACGTGCAGACCTCCTTTCCCACGCAGAGAGAGCGGCGTGTGTCAATGGCGCGCAGGAAGGATTTTCCTCGAGGAAAACCGACGCGTTGTATACCTGTTTGGCGCTGCTATATACGGTGAGCAGGGAGAGAAAGAGAGAGAGAGAGAGAGTAATCAGAGACGGATTGGGAGCGGCGTTTATGAGTCTACACAACGGGTGGTCCCTTTTCTGCTTGGTATAGCCGAGTACGACAGTGTTCCGAGCGTTCGAGCAATTTGTCTGGCGCGACCTGATGACAATATGGTTGTTGTCGTTTTTTTTTGCATATGTCGCGGAAATTTTCCAAAGATTGTCAGAATTTTTTGTGAACGAGTATTGCAATTGCTCTTGCTATACGTCTCAATTGACTGTGTAAACGAATGAAGCTCGCATTCAAACGTTATCTCTTTGTTGGAATGCGTGCGGACGCGTGATTTGTTGTCCAGACAGAAATTTATTGTCGCGGAGGTCGACGTTGATTAATGAGATGTGTGTTTTACTTTTTATTCAAATATAGAGCTGATGCACGATGCGACCACGAAGCCAATTCCGTTTTATAACGTATCGTTACTTTTAAATACAACTCGTGTGTGCAGCGGTTAATATTGATCAGGATGCGACCTCGGTGTTTCCGATAAACTACATGATTCGTAAAGATCGAATCCTATACGTGTGCTATAAAAATAGTTTGCATCCATTTATTTCAGTGAGCATTGTATTAAAGTCAGGCAGGGAATCGCCGATTGCTGTGCTATTTTTATATTTCGATAGTCATATTTTGTTTGAACGAAAAGGTTTTCAAAAATGTTTAGTATAATTGCAACAATATAGTCGAGTATTTAGCACACATATTATTTCACAGAAAATTGCACACTTTTTCCTTTAATAGGAAGGTGTTATCAAGAATCTATTATGTATGCACAGATTGTGAGATAAAAAGTTTCACAATGACAAAGTATTTCTATGCCTACTTCATATAGCTACAATTAATATATAATGCAGAACTCAAGTTCATCAATCCATAATGAAATAGTACGAAATGAAAATCCATAAAAATCATGGTTATTTCATACGGAAAAATTCAATATATGGATATTGAACATTTCCAAAAATTCGATATAGCTCGATTGAGATCGAGCGATCACAGCGATTTTCGCGGTCAGCAACGCTGATAGTCGTGGACGAGACAGAAAATTTTATTTTCAACGACGCGGCCTTTCGAAAATAGACTCTAAAAGCTTTCCGGCTGACCGTTGCAGACTCAGCTGTGATCGCGGCCCGAAATTGCTTCGGGGATGGCTCTACTGCCTCGGCGACATTTTTTATAAAGTATAGAAGCATTGTGGTCCGAAACCAACGTTATAGAAATGGATTCAGTTGGCTTGCTTATAGAATGGATTATTTTTTTCGAGCTTTCTTCCCAAACGCGTGGGCGTTTATGTTTGTAAAGTCGATTTTAAATGGATTTATAAAAATCTGAGTCAAACCGTATGCTCTCCTAGTAAAGGCTTCAAAAAAAAGACCTTATTGAACAGCAGCAGCTCGTATATACGACGGAAAGCCCCAGCAGACTCTTTTGCTTCGCATTTGCAAAAAGCTGCCTTTCGCTCTGTTGGAAAAATCTTCGATTAAACCGTCTACCTACTATACAGGCAGCAGCTCGCCAACTTCTTCGTTAGTCCGCGCGGAAAACTACCTCGTCCCCCTGGGAGCTGAACTCGCACCGATATCGCGCGTGATTAGAGCGAATCGTCTGCAGCAGCGCCCGCTAATGGGATTTTGAAATCATTAGGGCGTACGCGAACTAACGAGCCTCTGCGTTTCAGCGAGCTAAATACACAAGCTATATGGAGGCTAAATCTGGATGAGCGATGGATTGTGTGCTATTTTAAAGTGCACGCTTGTGTATATGCATTTATATACGTGTGTGTGCATAGAGAAGCGTTGGATCGGCGGCTTTTGTTCCGGAAATTGCGGTTGGGCTAGAGAGTTTTTTTATGACAACGACGGAATTCATACGAGCTTGAATATATCGTAAATTGTGAGTTCCAAATTTTATTTACGCTCATCGAAGCGGACTTACACAACTTAGACTGAACCATATACATATATGCACGTAATATGTGCTAAAATAATAAGAAAATAAATCAAGTAAAACTTTTTACTCAAAACCTATTGTTTGGTGTGTAGCGAAGGTAGACTTAGTATTTGAAGAGCATTTCCCGCTTAACGAAGAGAAAAAAAACTCATGTCTGACCAAACTCGGAGCAATACTACTTGCACACAGTTGCCTGCACGCGAACTGTTCCGTTGACTGTTACTTGCTTTTTTTTTAAATTCCAATGCTGTGCATAACGTGTTCTATTACTGCCTACTCTCTTAAATTACTTCCTGATGTGCGCTATTTTAATTGGAGATTGCACGTCTGCTGATGAGACGAAACACATTTAAGTGTCGCTGATGCGCATTCGTAGTTAGCACGCTTTGTTATAGATGATGATAAGTAAGAATCAAATTCTTTAATAATTACAGATTGACAGGAACAGTTGTAATTTCAGACACAACTGTAAATTTCAAATAAAAAATATGTATTATTAATTTTTTTTGCAAATACTGCTTTATTTCTCATTTGTTAAAACTACAAACGTAAAATTTTATTAAAACATTTCGAAAAAATAGTACACGCAGCAACAGAAAACTGTTGATTAATTTCCTTTGTGTCTAATACATATAAGGTACAACAAAACAAGTCCTGCATACCTAAAACTTT
The DNA here is from genome assembly GCA_900474305.1 of Cecidostiba fungosa. NCBI lineage: Eukaryota > Metazoa > Arthropoda > Insecta > Hymenoptera > Pteromalidae > Cecidostiba > Cecidostiba fungosa. The sequence continues at coordinate 6,170 of UCOJ01001764.1, forward strand.
TCCCAATACGTTAACTCCCTACAACACACAGCAGCTCTTTAAAAGACAAAGCCAATCGATATAGATATAAAATTCCCTACCATGCAAAGGACTACTCGATTACCCCCTCGTCGAAGCCGTAATGAACAAATCTAATATAAGCGCCCTCATCCGAAACTCACTCGCGTCTCTATACATGAGCGATGCACGCATTGTTCCTTTAATTAGCCGTTCGTTCATTCAAAGGTATATCGCAGCGTTATCAGCGTCGTCCAGTTTATGGATTTATCGAGACAATTTCGATGTACATATCGTGCGTACCAGCTTATTGGTCCACTCCTGCATTTCGACGAGATACAACCGCGTTGTATTATCCGGGGACTCGATGTAATCGACTCGAACAAGCCGGCATTCTCACGACTCCTATTCGTGTGTGTATAGTATACTGTATCAGGAATTCGACGTTGTGTCATCGATATCCGCCGCCGCGCGTCGGAAAGAATTATGGGGTTGTGGGTGGCGACGTACCGCTACGCTACTGATGAAGTATTTGGAGCTTAAATTGACGTCGTGCGGTTATCGATTCTTGCTTGTATACGAGTTTCGCGTAATTTGCGGCTACAGTCTATAACATGGAATATTCGCGCTGTTGCTTTTAAAATAAACAATATAAAATATAATTTTAAAAATAAAAAACTTGTATAATCGTTTTTGTATCCTCAAAAGCTGTCTATTTCTTTAAATGCACATATTATACATATGCTTATTTAAAATATAATAAATAAATAAATAAAGAACGTTCCAATTTCTTCGCGTAAGGAAAATCCATAACAGACGTTTCATCTGCATATATCCCCTGTAGCCATACCAGCGCAGCTATACTCTCGACAGCGTTTACTCCCCTAATGAAAACGTAACATTCATATTTGAGCGCTCACGTCTTACGTGCACACAGAGAGTACCCGGCCGTATATAGTGGTATCCACGCCGCCTCTACTCGTCCGATCCCAGCGGCTGCGTAAACAGAGTCGCTGATTGCATATTCCCGCGGCCACAGTCACGGTGATGCGATGCCTATTCCTGCAATATACATGCGCGCACGAGACCGGATCAGTCCGCACTGGTCCGATGTTTGCCCTCTATTTCAAGACGTCTTATTGCACTCGCGATTTTTGCTTTTATTTAATAACTTTATATGTGCTTTTACTTTGTTCTTACGAATATGTAGATGCAAATATTTATTTGAAAAATTGCTTTCTGTTTCAGGTAAGCTATTTTGAATCAGCGTCTTCGGAACATCTAAAAGTATGTTTCTCCAAGTCTATCGATCGCAAGTAAGTCTTTGAGACGAGGAGGAAAGCATCGATAATATTTCAAAAATCTAAATTCTATCAATTTATCCATCAAACATACGGTGCTAGATTGGATGCGCGAAGCTTATCGTTTTAATTACAATACCTTCGTTTACATATACCGACAAGAGAGAAATAACGCCGCAATGAAAAACAAACCGATAATAAAACAACTATTCTCTCTCTAACAATATTGGATCAACAAAAACCACAACGGAAAAAAACAACTTTTTTATCTCTCTTCGTCTGGAATTTCAATTTCCCAACTCTCTCGCGCTCCCGCAATAACGTACACCTGTATATCCGCGCCTCTTTCATCCCACTCTCCATTATCTGTTTCGCGAAACTACCGAAAGCTTCCAATCGAGTGCGCACACTCTGCAGCTGATACTGTTAAGCCTCTGTGTTTCAAAGTAATTCGAAACAAAATCTCCCGACTCTTTTCAAATCACTATAGGTATATAGGTATTTCGAGCGATTTGAAAGAGGTTTTCTTTTCCAACTCCTCTCTGTTACAATGGAAAGTAAAAAACAAATGATGATTGAGGCATCGAAAACTCTGTGATTGGTATACATATAACAGTAGCTGCCTAATGTATACGAGTTAGTCGACCGTCATGGAATATTTACTCAACGTGTATACGCACACCGAGCGCTCCGTGCAAACAGTCCAAGTGCGGGTGACTATGCGTGCACGGCATAGAATAGGCCGCTCTATATACATATAGTATGCCATTCTGTGCTCGGCATAATTATTTGTCCTTCGTAACGATCCGGCATAATTCAGCCGATCACTCGCCTGATTCCTACTATATATATTTTCATTTTGCTTCTCACAAAACTGTACCCGGAATAAGTAGGTCAGCCTTCGATGAAAAGCATATTATACCTACATACTTGAGAGCCTTTCATCGCAGACTCGCTATGAATCGGTTATAGCGTGTTTTACAAGAGTCCTGCGCGTCCGAGGATAAAAGCATATCATCCTTTTGATAATGAAGTAATGAAAGTTTGCCAATCAAATGAACATAATAACAAGCCATCAACTATTAATTTGCGCGAAAGAAAAAAGTTGGCCGTGGCCAATCGCGCGCGGGTGGAGGACCGTAAAAAACTTGCGAGTGCCGCAAGTCCGCGTGCGCGCTGTAAAACTTTGCTGTGCAGTGGCTTCCCGCGAGATCGTCGACGGAAAAGTCCGCGCGCGCGCGCGCTTATACGACGCTCGTAAACTCATTTTTTTTTCTTTATTACCACGCGCACTTGGCTATATACTTTTTCCTCCGTGAAATTTTTACGCTCCAAAAATTGGCGAATGTTTATGGCGAGCGATGCGCGTGCTGAAGTCTCTCGCTTGCATAATGCGCGTATAGAAGAGTTGAGTAACGAGGCGAGTTAGCGGAGGGTAATTAAATTTTGAATGTTGATTTTTGAATATATTTTTACTGCGGCAGCGGCTAAGTTTCTCGATGGAATGTTCGTCTTTGGAAAATTCAGCGTAATATTGCTGATGAAAATTCATATCTAATAATATATACGCGGAGATAAACGGTTGAGGAAATTTTAATAAATTGCAGTCTGAGAACGCGAGGACAGACTCGACTACTTTCATACTTTTTGTAAAATGTATTGTTCTTCTTGTAAAGTTTACTATACTGTTTTGTTATTTTTATGATACGCATTGTTATTTTTTGTAGAATATTATAAGAAAATGTCGACATTGCTTTGTAGCCCGTTTACGTATAATAAATAAATAAATACATGTCGAATTCGTCCTCACGATACTAGACAGTTCTTTTTCTTCATGTTGGTATGATTTCGACACGTTATAATACATTATCAAATTGAATATTTACCGAGACAAAACTACATGCAAAATTTTTCAACTATATGTTCGCTGATAATATTGGCTAAAATTAAGGAAATAATAAAATACCAATTTTCGTTTAAAAAGAGAAACGCGCGTACAAAAATGAAAAACTACGCAGAAAAAGCTCGTCTCGTCTCTCCAACACAGCTATATACGTATACAAATAACCAACGCTGTGTGTGCGTCGTTTCTGCAAATGCAGCGGCTGACCGCGCTTATACGTGTACATCGAATATGCATTAAACGAGAGGAGAGAAAGCGCGATTCTCCCGCCATGTCTCTATCGTTCATTTGGTCCAAACGCAGGCGACAGCCCCTCGGGGTTCGTACTGTTCGCCGCCGTTAAATTAATCATTTTCAGCCGTTCTCTCGTCGCGCACTGCAATTCTCCATTTGGGGCTTATTCGCTCGACTGCTGCTGTCTGCACACGGTATATATGCCGCGACTGCGTTATTTTTAAAACCACGCGCGCTTGTGTCACGGATTCAAAGGGAAAAATTGAGCGACAGAAACGTATATGAATTTTGAAATTTAACTGCAATGTTTCTAGATATTTTTAATTACTCTCACTTTTTTATTATAGTTTATTTATACATATGTATCGCATGTTGCTGATTATTCAGATTTCAAGGTTTATATTATACGCGTGTACATTACGCTTGTTGCGTTGCCGAATGATTTAATCGCAATCTCGTATGCGGAATAATTTACATATTATGCAACGAGAGAGTTGCAGTCAATTTTTAACCAGTAGCCCAGAGTAAAGCCAAATAGTCGGGCCATTATCGTCATCATGTGCGCGTGTGTGTGTGTGTGTACTTTTGCAATTAAAATGCGCATCGAGTGCGCGACGCATATCGTATTTTCATTATAGCCGTCGAAATTCCCCGTTTGCCGCACGCAATAACAACTTTTTCCCCGTTACCGGTGTCGTTTTCGCAAAATGCGACTCTACAGCGAGTCGAGCGCATCATTAAACGGAAAGCCTTGTCGTTTATACGTATATGCGATTTGGCTATACAGCCTAATTTCCTTTTTATACTTTCAGAGACCTTCGCTCGCGAATTTTTCGACTCTTTCTGGATAGTAATTTACTCATCGTGTACAAACGTGCATATTGCACGAAGGGAGTCTCTTATTTATCTCGGCTTTGATCTCATTCCTTTCGTTTATAGATGTGCCCAGATACCTATATAAATTCGCTAACATTTATTTCAAAAATAAATATACGGATGTGTTGGTATAGGGATAATAATTCACCTTGAACCAAAATAGCCTTGGCCCGTTTATCGTACTTTCCAAAATCGCATCGATTTGGAATGTTACGCGATATTTGCACTGTGTCGTTTCTACGCCCTTCGATCGAAGGTAAATTTTTAATTGTTTTGTTAAGAATAATCGCATGCCCTATCGATGAATTTGAAGACTAAAATAGACGATGATGAAAGTAGTGTTTAGTATATTATATAATATGCTACGTATATGCATTTATAACACAAGATGTATATATTGTTTGATAAAATGTATGTTTAGAAATTCGAATAGATTCTCTCGCACTATTCGATATTCACCTAAAACAAACTCACGCAGGAAGCCGATAAATAAGTCAATGCCTGGTTGACGCATTCGCACAAAAACTCTAAATAGCGAAATAAAATTGCGATGCAGCAGATTCGAAAGGGCATTTTATACACGCGGCCTTTATATTCCTCTCGCGCAAATACACCCAACTACGCAAACATCGAAAAACAAGAGAGAAATTTCACGCGGGTCCGAGCTTTTTCATCTCCCTCACTCGAAGCCTCTACCTCCCACCAGACGCACACACACATACTACAATGCACACGGTAGAAATCGGGAATATAAAAGCGCGCAATAACGAGCCCCCGATCGCGAGACTTGCAGCATTGCACAGCTTTTATTTCACTCGCGCTGCGCATGCGCGCCGAGCCTCAGGGACGCACGATTCGAGATAGAGACTCCTACTGTTATGACCTAGTTCGGCAGCTGCAAGCTCTGGCGTGAGAGAGGGCCGGGGAGATGCAGCAAGGGCTATACACACTTACATACATAAACGAGAGAGTCGGTGGCTGCGCGCAAGGACATTACTTTACGAATCTCCTGTCGAGGGAGAGAGAGAGAGAGGCTATAAACTCCCACTTGGCGTACCGAGAGCTTTTCTCGTCGAAGACGTCGGCTTATGTATACTATACACAGACAGCCGCGCGCCGCTCTTTGTTTCCGTTCGAGCGCCGCGCGTCTGTCTTTATCTCGCGGTGGCGGCGCGGACGAGGAATTCCAAACGAGGCCGCGTTTTATAGGCGATGCGAAAACAGGAAGTGGGTCGGTCGTACGAGGACGATGCGATTTTTCGAATTCTGATGAGGTGCATGCAGGTGCTCGGACTGATCTCTTGATACAGGATTGTGATAGGTCCTTTGAAACACTTTGCATTCTTCGATTTTGATATAATGTCGCCGGTAAGCTTTTGATGGGGAAACGACACTGCACTGCAAGATTTATCTTTTTTTATAATTAAAATTCTTCCACAGGTCGTTACTGAACTTTTTTTCCTATTAAGCTCGTGAATACTGCAAAATTAAAAAATCTAAACAGGTCACCTGCTCGTCGCACCCGTGGTGTAAAAAATCCGAGCAACCAGTGGCGCGGAATTCAAAAGCAAACGCCGTCGTCACGTCGGCTTTTCCTTTGATCCCTAACGAACGTCCTACACCTCTATATATTATATTCGCAACATCCGCCTACACAGATACAAACTGGATCTTATGCATAACCTTCGACTAAAACCAAAATCCTTCAGCGCGCTCTGAATTGGCGAACAACATCAGAAGCGGCTATACATCGAGGTCGACATAGAGGATCGTCCCGGTGCAGATAGCCATAGGCAGCGGTTGCATGCACACAATTTGCGCGTGTATGTATAACTCGGGGGAGGCTTATGCGTTAGCCCGAGCAAAACTGGCAGAGACTGTAATTAGGGTCGAGGACATCGCAAAATTGAAGAGGCGCGCATTGCATTTTTTTTTATATCGCTGCGTATTTTAATTCGTAGGTATTCTTTGTATGGAAAGTGTGCCACGTGAAGCACTTCATACTTGACGAATAATATGGAAATTTTTCATTTATCGTTCCTCACATAGGAGGCCTTCGTTTTTATCGACTCGTTTTTATCATAACTACGATACGATTGTTCCGATTAATCAAAAGGAATTCGAGAAATTATGTTTTATAACCACTCTTTCTTTGCAATCGAACCTCGAATCGAACGGTTCGAAGCCCTATTTTCTATTTAAAAAAAAACTTGCTATGCGACAAGAAAAAAACCTGTTCCAGACACGGTGAATATAAAAACAAAGTACAAGAAAATAGTCTCTTTGCATTTCGATTTTTCCCTGACGATCCTTGACCCGAAAATTTGTTATTCTCAAGCTCCTTCTCTCTTTCTCTCTCTCTCCGGCGGCTCTTCTTTGCGTAACGAAACACGAGGATGCGAAGAAAGTGTCATCGATGTCAAGTATTTGAATTTCATGAAAATAATGTCACGCAACTGTGCCCCGGGGATGTAAATTTTACAACTACCCTCCCCCGCAGTCATTTGCGAAAGTCACGACTCAAGCGCGCTCGAATAAATTTGCGTGCCCTCAATACGGTAGGGCTTTTATTTATTTTTTACGCTCACGATGCTCTAAATAAGGCTCGAGAGGCCTCATTTATAGGAAGATTATCTCGCTGTATAAACACGCACGATTGACTCGACATTCGATGAGCGAAATTCCCACATTTTTTTACGATGCAAATAGGATATTGATATATATGTTTTTTTATATATGAACCGCGGAGTAAAAGCACATGATGGATGCGTTTAAAAATAAAATATTCCAGCGCACAGTCCCCGTTAAAAGCACGTTTCTTCCCATCATTAAATTTCATTAAGCTGATCCCCTAGCTGGCACGACCCATTTCCTTCCGCGCGAGAGAACAAAGCGCGAATCAATCAAGCCTACACAAATTAATCACCGCGCCACCTCAACGCTGTAGGGGTTATATACATAGTCGCTGCAGTGAAAAAAAAATATACGAGTGTGTGCAGCGTCGCTGTGCTTTCAATTAATCAAAACTCGAAGTTATAAAGGTGAAAAGAAACACACGCCGTCGATATAAAGTCCTAATGGAGCAACTAATATAACAGGTAGTCGTCCTCGCGCCTAACTTTTTTACAGCCTCCGTGCGAACGAAGAAGTGAAAAAAACACGCTGTCGGCAGACGCGATGAGAAAAGCGCAAACTGACTCATTTAGGAAGCTCTTCGATGCACAAGTTAACGGGTCTCTGGAGGTTCTTTTAAGGAGGGATGCGAATGGATGCGATACTTCTGGTATAGCGATACGCGAAGAAAAGCGATGCTGACGATTCGCGGAATGTCGGCTTTGTATTTCCGCGGACGAGGGGAAGAGCAGAGGGCTTTCTTTGATGCTGTAGACTAGAGTTTGACGCGCGTTTTTGTTGCGATGGATTTCAATCGTTTCGGTTTTTGTCTGCATGAAGGATTTAAAAGGGATTCTTATATCAAAATTGCTGTGCAGGAAACTGCATGGATTCAAGGAGCTCTCATGAGAAGAGTCCTCGATTGTTTTTTATGTTTTCTTTTAATGTGGTGTGCCGTGCCTTTTCTAATTATTTTGAAACACCAATATATCAATAGATCTCATCATCTTATTTAAGTTGTTAGACTATTGGTTTTTCAAAACTCAAAGAATAAACACGGCAACGCAGACTCGGAAAAATTTTCCTATATCTACTCTACGCCGATAATTCACTTGCAGGTTATTGCTTCAGCCTGATATTTTACACGAGACGCCACCTCGTGGTGTCATTGCGTACTACACTCCGTCAATAGACTCGCATGCGCAGCTTCTGAAATGTACATTTATACATACGATATATTCGTCTTCATTAGAAGTTACATTTTTTTTTAATTGTCACGTATATTTTATATTTTAACTTTAAAAAATTAATACAAGAGCCTAGTCAGTCATAACATTAGTTTATTTTCGTATAAATTTGTAGACATCTTTGTTTGAATATAGATGTTTGGAATATAATGGGAGAACAGACTCTTTTGATTGAAAAGTTAACGTAAATATGTTTCTTATATGTAGAATTGCAGGAAAATTTTATAGAGAAAATATTCAGAATTGTCAATTTGCTTTGTGTCGATTTTAAAGACAAAGAAGGAATTTCACTGCAACATAATTGGAAAAGTTATATATCCCTTACAGTGTAACCAAGTCTCTTCTTTTTCAGAATATACTGTGTATCAGTCAAGTCTATCAATATTTACACTATTACAATCATTCTGTATCACCTACAAAGTCTTTCTTCCATCAAATTCACGCCAGAATCATCGTGATTTCGTTAGCACAGTGCTTCCACGGAAGCGTGAAAATCCATGTCAACGATTCGCAAAGACACTCGAGCTAACCAACAGTAGTTACCTATTCCGTCTCTCCACCGGTTCGCTCCTTGTTTGATCCATTGCCGCCGTTGCATCGCAGCAGCAGCGCCAGCGGCGATTACAATTAGCCCAAGGCAAAAAGGAGTATATCTACTCGGCAAGGCGGAAAAGAACGCGAGAGACAACATCCCTGGGGCGTCGTCGTAGCGCAGGCTTCTGTGCCCTATATGTACCGAGGCGCGCTCGCTTGTATTATATATACATATAGGTACCTGTATATATAGCAAAGGGGTACCCCAACCTATAACGGAACAGAGGAACGCGTACCTATAGTTGTATAAGCTTCCGAAGGATGCAGCTCGCATATATGTACGGCTGTATACCGCTAGGCTTTGCCGGTGGGTAAAAGCTGAAGGGAGGAAGAAAAGTTGCCTTTTCTGCCGTAATTATCCGTAGGCCATTAATTTGAAGTCTATTCATTTTTACTGCTTCGAGTCTTTTGAGCTTTTTTTCAACTATCCGCTGACTTCTGAATCAACGTGTTCTTACTGCAATCCGCGAACATAAAATTTCATTAAGCCTTTGAACAAGAAGAACGCTGTATAATCATTGAGGACAAATATAATTCGGGTTATTTCGTATAGTATAATTTACCACGTTTTCTCGAGACTTGATCATTCCCTTTTCTTTAGTAATCATATAACATGCTTTACATATTATACATGTTACAATTGAAATTCAATTTCATAAACAATTATAATGCAACATAAATTAAAGAAAAAAAAGACAGCTGAACTACACCAGCATAATCATGAAAGCAGATCCACACATAATTGACGCGAGAACGAAGAAGCAATCATTTTCCCTCAGCAGAACGTGTCGTTTCTCGTTCTTCTCTTCACGCGTACATCCCGTTTGCCGCAGCAGAGCCATATATAGTTTCTTCGTGTGTCTTTGTCCCGTCATGAGCGAATCTATGTCTCCCGTTGGCAGCTCAGCGCCATTCTTCCGGAATTGTTGGAACGCGCGATTCGGCGCACACTCGGAAATGACGACTCCGCGCGTTCTTTATTACCCCGCTGCGGAACAACGGTTTCGGACGAGACAATCGAGTGTCGCTTCGCGTGAGAAAAATGCGAGATTGCGGCTCTCGATAAGATTCGGGCGAAGAATTTTGATTGCTGAAACTGATGAACAATAAAAAAAAGTAAAATGTTGATGAATATTTGTAAAATAAATATTATTAATTTATTATATTAAAATCACAAATTAAGCTAATATAATATATGAATGAATTCATGAACGTAATCTTTCTATATTTGGAAATTTAATTTCCATCGAATCTCATAATAAGCCTCTCGTTCTTCTCCGTATGCGATATATGCGAAACGGTAAACATCAACAGCACTAATCGCGCTTTTTCCTTCCAATTTCACCAGCTTAGTATTGCTGTGTAGTCGCTTTCGCAGACGGCTTTTTTTGCACCGCGCTACCGTATAACGTCCCAGACCCTTTTTTTGCCGATCCACGCACTCGCGCGCGAGAGTTTGTACGCCTATATATAAGTATAGTCAGTACAGCTCCCCCACATTAACGGTTGCTCAGCCTCGTTGCCGTTAGACGCGCGAGAGACTCTCAGCTGTTTGCGTTGCAGCGGCATATCAGCTGTTATTTCGCGAATCGATGCAGCTGCCGTGCAGTGGATTTCTTTTTTCCCTCGTTTTCTGCTTCTTAATGCTCTTGTTTTGTTGCTCGCTTGTTATACGCGGTCGCGTAACTCCTCTTTAGTATCGATATTATTATATATAAGGCCGGAGTTAACGAGCTGCAGCCGGAGGATTAATTGATTTAATTATAATATAAAAGCGTGGGTGGTGCAGGATGCTAGACTTTTGTCGGTGATTGATTGCGGCTTCGGGGCTTTTTGCTTGGACTGATATAAGTTATTTTGTATACAACCGTGTTATAAATTTGGATTTTTTGTTTATAATGTGTGCGACGATTATATAAGCTTGTAACGCGTGAAAAATTTTGCGTAAGAGTGTACGTTATTTGACGAGTTTAATTTATATGAACAAATTGTTATGAAAATTTAATTGCGTAAAATATTTCATTCAAAGCACGTCGACGCGTACGCTGTGACACAGTTAAAGTTTTAATCCGATTTACCTGACTGACGAGTTCCGGAAAGTAGTAGATATTTATATCACTCGAGATGAAAAGCTCATAGTATACTTTGCCATATCGTAAAAGTGCATCTCAAAACTTTTAATCTTGTTTAATACGTACTCTTTTGGTGTAGAAAAAAAATCGTAAAGCATCAACGCATGTATGAGAAATTTACATCTACTAACTAAGTCGTAAGAGAAAATGAACGGTCAATCACATAAAACAATATACATAAAAACACCAGCTGCCACTTGTCGGATAATTCGAGTAGCCGACTGCTATAATAAAAGAACCAAGCCATCAGCATCCCCCCTTCCATGACTCCCGCCCTCATACTCGCTATACATACTCCGAAAATCCCCATTTAATATAAATACAAGCCGAGAGGTAGGGAAGCCCGTCTCCTGTTCCTGAAACATTTATCAAAACGGCAGATCTGCGCGCTCGAGCACCATAAATTATTCAGGCCTCTATAGCATCGATGAGAGAGCCGCGCGCTCGTTCTCGCGCGCCTGCACCGCCATTATATTGATTTCTGCGTGAGCGATGCGTCGAAAGAGACCGAGAGGGAGATAGATAGCGAAGATCGCGGATAAGCGAAATCAATTTGCGAGCTGGCTTTGAGCGGTACGACGCGTGTGCAGTGCATATATTATATAGCTATACAGGCAGCAGCTGTTGAGAGTAGAAAGGCTGTATCTAGTTTTTCTAAATTTCTTAAAGAGAAATTTACTCGTAGTGGCTGCTGCTGCGAGAGATTGCTTTTATCGGCGATTCTTGCACTGAATTATCTTTTTGAATTATTTAATGGTTATATAGGTTTTGTTAAAACAAAATGTTCTATATCTCATTTACTCATCGTTTGATTGCATATACATTGTGCTTTGTATTACAAAAAAAAAATTTATTTTATAAGGCTATATATTATAGTACAGTATACTATATTTAAAAGTATATAACAAAACTCAAAGAATAATCACGGCAACGCAGACTCGGACAAATTTCCCTATATCCACTCTACGCCGATAATTCACTTGCGGGTTATTGCTTCAGCATGTTATTTTATACGAGACGCCACCTCACGGTGTCTCTGTGTACTACAGAAATGAAAATGCATCTAGCTTATTCAAGCGCTTTAATGATAACAAGAAAAAGTATATTTCAAAATCTTTGAAGATCATAAAAAAAAAATATTTTTCAACAAATAAATAATAGTAATAATAATAAAATAATAATTAATAATATATAACTGTTTATTTATTCATATCCGATTTTTATTAAATTTCATCTGTAAAAAGAAATAACTTCCAAGAAAATTAAAGTATATTGTATTAACTTTTATTGTAAGTAATAAAACTATATTAAAAAATGTGTTCACTACACCCAAAAAAAGAACAAAATACAAAGCTTTCTCTTTAAAAAAGCAAAATGTTAATAAAAAATGAGCTTATTAAATTTTACAGGCAATTTGTAAAACGTATTGAAGTACAAATTATTAACTAAACGGGTACTTAAATACTTTTTTCAAATATATAAAAAAGTACTTTTATTAAAAAAGTTCTAATATTTCAAAACCTACTACTTCAGTATACTTTTTTCAAATAATCAATGTACTTGGAATGGTACTCTAGTACTAGAAAAAGTACTTTTGAAGTACTTTATACTTATGAAAAGTACAATTATTTAAGAATTTCAATTACTTCAAAACGTACTTGAGTATTTTTTTCAACTTTTTTAAGTATTCGAATATTGAAAAAAGTATTTAACTACTTGATGCTTATAAAAGATATTGTATTTGCATTTATTTTTTTAAGTGCTAAGTATTTTTTCGCCCGACACTGACTGTGCCTAAATAGTTTCTATCTTGTTAAAAAATCATTAAAGCACACAATTTTAACAAAAGTTTAAATAAATGCTAAAGGGGTTTATATGGTTTGAAAAGTTGCCTTTTTTGAGTATATTCTAGTGATGAAACAATTTTAGATGTATATTTTTTTATTTAAAGAAAAAAAATTTACTAAAAAATAAATTTTAATAACAAATTTAAGTTTGGAAAGTGTATTTATCTAACCGCTCTCTCAATTAACAAAACTCAAATGCAGTGCGATGGTGGTGTAATGGTCAGCATAGTTGCCTTCCAAGCAGTTGATCCGGGTTCGATTCCCGGCCATCGCACATTTTTTTCTTTTTTTGTAGGCTTTAATTGATTGCTGAGCGTATTTTATTTTTGCGAATTTAAAAATCATCATTCCGTACCTAAAATGTAGTATACTTTTTAAACAATTATACAAATACAAAAAAACTAAATTAAGTATTCCATACGTGTACCTGTATAACATTTTTCAGTGATAATTACGTAATAATCTTGTAATCTTGATATCCGTTATCTTATCAGTCACTTTTTTCATTTGCTTGAACGCGCTTTCGAACGTAAGATAAATTTTCTACGTATTATAAAAATAGAATACAAAATAGTTGCCAACAGCTACATCTCTTAATATATGAAAAGAGGATCAGTCACATAATTAATCAAAAGTTATTTTTAATCTAAAAATGTGGATTTGAAAGCTATTTTTCTGAAAAATTAACTAATTTTATGAATTATACCATTTTTATAAGCGTTATTTTCGGCAATTCATTTAAAAAATGTATAAAATATAAACATTCTTGAATTACACTTGATTTTCTTTCTATTGATATCTTTTAAACCTACTCTGAAGTTATGTTCGAATTGAAAATACCGAGTTGGAGAAGGCATCTATATGAGACTATATGATGTGATTTTCATGAATGAAAAATAATTTTTCCAACAAATTATATTGGCCATACATAAAATATAGACACATATCATTAAAGTACTTCTGATTACCTTCTACTCTATGTTCATTAAAACGATTTTAAAGTTATATAACTTGAAAATGTGGATTATAAGACTGCTTCGCAACGTTAAAAAGTAGTTATTTGTCTGAATTGAATATAATTTTGTCTGCAATTCGTATTGAATATATATATAAAATGTATACAGATATTCGTAAAGTACAACTGATTTCATTTAATGTATGTCTTTAGAGAGTACTTTAAATTTTTCATGCGTGCGACTATATGCGTTTAGTGGCGATGCGTTTAAGATTAGGCAGTGCGAGTGTGTATGTTTAAGTATTTCGTGAAATAAAAGTATCTAACTAACAAATAAACTTTTTCAGTGTCACTGCAAAGTAAGGTTTATTCAATAGCACCAGTCCGTTAATTCAATGGCATACGTCTGTTATAACGTTCAACCAACGTCCTAGAGTTTGCCGAATCAATGGAATTTGGTGTTGTTTGTACATTCATCAGAAAATATAATCTTTTTTCAGTTTTGGATCTTCCAAAAAAATATTCCATTCGTAAAACTGAATAAATTTGTTCCCTAAAGAAAGCATGGAATATTTTACTTCTTTTAATATACTCCTCGAAAAAAATCAATAGACAACAACCTTTGTCTGCATCGAGAATTAAAAGTTGTTGTCTCCTGATACATTCTCAAGCTAAGACGAGTCCGCCACGGCAGTCTCGCGCATCAGACAAGACGTTCCATTGTCTCGCAGCTCGCGCGCAAGCCAGAACTCTTGGAAAATTGCAAACACTTCGTAGTTACGGCGTCTCAGCTCACGCGTATAACGAATGAACTGACACAACGCGAGGGCGCACAACGCGGTTCGAAGGACGAACAGCAAAGAATAAGACGCTGCCATGACTCGATGAATATCCCTTTTGAGGATGCGTTGAGTATAAATCCTCGTCGCAAGTACGCGATATTGATGCTCCAAGGTGTCGAGATCTAAATAATGTTGGTTTTTATTTGTGTGCATCTGCAAGTATAGCGCTGCATTGATTTAATGGATATTGGAAATAGTCGAATCATTTTTATTTCAGTTTATAACAAATTACGTTAGAAATAAAAATCTTTATTAATTATATTTGTATATGTGGTCAAAAATAATCTACAGTTTTTAAGGATCTTTAATACTTAATAGGTATACTCATCAACATTTTTTTATTTTCCAGAACAACATTACGCGGCCGCGGACTCGAACAGCTCGACGCCAGCCAAGAGCTTCGTACCGTGCAAAGTCTGCGGCGACAAGGCGAGCGGCTATCATTACGGAGTCACCAGCTGCGAGGGTTGTAAAGTGAGTATTGACCTACACCTAATTTTCTTATTAGGCACTATAATTACAAGCTAAAGCTAAAGTTATATCTTTGTTGAAATTCAATATATATATTATGTGGGATCAATCTGAAAATAGTATGGTATAAAACATATTTTTCACACAAAAAACAACTGTATTAGGTAAGAAACTTATTATTTTAAAGAATTTAATAATATATTTAAACAATTCAAGAAATGTTTAAGATCAGCTTTGTTTTATAATTTTGTGGGAAAAAAATAAGGACAATCTAAAACAGCAAAATTGAATACATTTTAGTACACTGAGAAAAAAATATAATAACCATTACCAACATTTTACTATAAACTCTATAGGCGTGCAGCGCACCCCCATTCTAACCCCTCAACCGATAAGGTCGAGGTAACCG
>UCOJ01001765.1:0-21900 GCA_900474305.1 Cecidostiba fungosa
TTGCTCGTTGTAAACTTACCAGTCTGGGAGTTGGAAAGAAAGAGACCCATTCTCAGAGTTGTAATTTTACCGGCAGTGTTATTTTACAAAATCTTGTAAGATTACAAAGGCATAGTACTTTTACTATTATTGCGTAGTATTTATATATTTCTTGCTGTAATTTTACAGGTATGGAACCATAAAGGATACTTTTTGCAAAAACGCTGTTATCTTCAATATTTCGTTATTTTTTGACTAATGTAACAAGAGGTGGTTACTCAAATTGGAAACCAGTCATATGCCACAAAAAGTTTTAACCAACGAGATGTTTTTACAGAGTTCAGTCCATATGAAAATAACTATCCTAACCTCAAACCTTACGGGTTTTTCGGTAACTAAGTAAATTTACAACGGGACCTAATTTTACAACTCTCAGAGTGGGTCCCATAATTTCCAACTCTGGAAGTAGTAAATCTACAAAGCATTTTTTACAGTGTAATACCAATTATACCGACGGCGTTTTGTTCATCTTGTATTAATTTGTAACTAATCCCTTCATAAAAAAAAGTTTAAAGTAAAATTTAATATTTAAAGCGAACGGAGCCGGCATCAATGCACCTAGGACCTGTCAAAAATAATCATTTTTATTATCAAGAATAAAAATGATTTCTTTTCAAACATTCAAACTGTTTGTATGGGCCATTATTAGTTATAAAAATTAAGCTTCGAGAACCCCCCGTAACTCAGCGAGCGGTAAAAACCTTTTAACTCAACTGCATTTTTTCTATATGGTATTTTGGTGTGGCAGCCCGGCAGGGTTTTTAAAATCGTATAAAACTCTTGAGTTAGACAAGTAGGTTATTACCGCTCGCCGAGTTATTACAGGGTTTTCGAAACGCAGCTGAGTTATGGGGTTATTCCCTGCCGCGAAGACTAACACATATCGTACTCCTGGCCTGAAGACTAATAAATTTTACGTTAGCAGGTAGAGGCATTTATATGTGGGTTATTGTTTTGAAGAATTTTGGAGAACCGATTTTTGAGGTCAGTGGATGTCTGCTTTACCGACAGCTGTAATGCTTTGAAACTGCATCAGCGGTCTTTTAAAAACTGTTTTACATATTATTGCCGAGACTTGAACGATTGAAAAATGCGGTAATTATACTCGGAAAACGTCTTTCCGAGTTTTCAGAATTGCGATTGTATGCCAATTCGTGAATCATGGCGTGAAAATCAATTACTTAAGGGGATGTCGGAGCTAAAAACACTGTTTTCCTATAACCTGTAACTTTTTAAATAAAGTTTATGTAATGAAAAACCAAGAGCAGAGCGCCGTTCAATGAATCATTCTACGAAAAGAAAACAGATGGAAAAGATAATCGGACTTTTAGGTTTTCTTAAGAATACCTCACCATCATGATGGTCAAAAGAAGATATTATGTAAAAGATCAAAAGTCTTATTTCTCGCTTTTCCACTGATTTGCATTGGAACTCGAGAAACTACTCGTCCAAGCTATGTAAATTATTCACACTCGATAAAATTAACTTTAGCTCTGACTTGAAGAAAAATATGTATCGTCGTAAAAAATGAATGGAAAAATGTTCTAGGAAATAAATAGAATTTTAACATATACGTAGTAGATATATTCTGCTTTGTCGTGGTATACTTATATTTACGCGCATATCTAATTCATCCGCGCAAATTGGTTTCTGACCAAACTCGTCTAGTGTCTATATACCTACATATCTATAATTCAGTCAGTAAATAAAGAATATACACAGTGTATTAAGCGTCTCAGTGAGCGAATATAAAAACCTCATGTCTAGCGAGACAATCAATATACACAAAGTGTATCATTACGTTCTTTCTCAGAAAATTTCTACTAAAATTCCTCACGCAAGTTGATTACAGCAAAAAAACTTTTATCATACAATTTTAGTCACTTCAAATTTTCGCGGCTCGAATCAATCCTGCAATCCGATAGGCCGTATCTCCCTTTTTCCGGCCGATTCTCGACCAATCTCTATCTCCCCTCAAACGGAACTCTCAGCTCCCACTTTCCCATCCACATTACGTAAGCCCGATCTCTCCCTACTACTCCAGCAGCAAAACGCGTGCTCAGCATCGTCGGCACGCGGTGTTCCTCTGTTCTTCCAAAAATACACCCCCTGCTATCCTCTTCACCAAACGAAAAACAAAACTCATTGAACCACGACGAATTTTCCTATACACACACACATACACACAGTCAGAAGGGAAAATAATAGTATAGTGTGAGTACAAGTGCGCGCGCGGTGTGGACACTCTATATAGCTCGTTGGTGTGAAAAATGGCGTTGGCATCGATCTGCCGGCGGCTGACAATTGATTCGACCTTCAGTCGAGCGAATCTACAGGCTGCACACTCGGCAGCCGCTGCCCGGACGAGTAACAACACTAGCTTGTTCGCGAGTTCGATCAGGACCTTAGCCGACGCTGCTAAAAAGATGGGTCTGCCCCGTGTCTTCTTCGACATGACGGCTGACAACAAGCCAGTTGGTCGTATTGTTATGGAGGTTGGTATCTTTTTCTTTTTTTTTTTTTTTGCTTCCTTGTTTTTTTATGTGCAATTATTAAGTGTATATAATAGTTTGAAGTTTACCGCTTCTCGAGACGTTGCTTATTGTAGAGGTTATACTTTCTCTCCGGCTGCGGTTATCTCTGGCTTTCGCCGAGAGGCGACTTCCGGTGCTGTTTACGCGCAGATTTTTTGAATTTCAGTTTCGCGCACTTTTTTTTCTAAAGCTTTTTTTGTGAATAAGCTTTGTTCTCTAGGGAAGTCTTTTGTTCGTGTATATATAGAATAGAATCTGGAGCTAAAGTTTCAAGTTTACACTCCTATTGTTCAAATATTGTATATAGTTTATACTCTCGCATTAAACATGTATGTATCTATATGAGGTTATTTATAATTCATAACAGGCGAGAAGTATTGTTCAAAACACTCCGATTTGTAAAGTTTGTCATTCACTTTAAATTTTAATTCTAACAACTCGGACTTTAATAAATATTCGCAAACAAACGCGTGCTCTGTATTGCTAGTATATACCGAAGGTCGCGTCAATTGTTTTATTAATATTGAACAAACAAGTATGTATTTCTCGTATACTAGATTAGAAACTCGTTTGTAAATTACACATCGACTTGTGAATAATTCTGCCTTCTCGAGTTACATACTCGAGTTTGCATCATAATCGAAAGTTTTTAATTGTTACGGTAATTAACGAATTGGATCAGTCAACAGTATAATAAAGCTCTTTGAAAAGTTCTTTACATAATTACTCTCTAATTAAAGCGCGAGCTTACAATACTTGCGTTTGGTAAACTTCTCTTGCCAAGATTGCACGTTCGTTAACGAATTTTCAAAATGAAATTTAAAATTCCTTCATCAGATCGCAACTTCTCACGAATATTTAATATGTTGCGAACCACGCGAGACACTGTACAACCGACTTTGCACAGGAAAAATGTATCTAATCGCTCGAAATTACATGTATATATTTGTTGCTCAGACTCGGCAATTATTTTAAGTGAGCGTTGCGGTGTGTATCATCAAAGTTCGCGGCTTATATTTCACATACTATAGTCTTTACATACTCTTTACGCTGCCGAGACACACATGTGCTAGTTTCTTTATTATTGAAGAGGAACTAGAGTTTTATGAAACTCGATTGGGTCTTGAATGCAGGTGAGAATAACAGTGTAATACACTGTGGGCCTTTGTGTAGCAGTAGCAGCAGCTGACCCTGTCCTCAAAATGCTATTTCCTTCTTTAAACTGCACTGAAGGAGGTCAAGTACCATTACTCCGTGGCTAATCTTGACTCGTTAAAATTCTTCACCATTGTTATATACTAAAAGATTACGTGAAAACTTATATGTATGTATAGCACACCGTCGACAGAGGTGTTTGACGATTTCATTATCTTATATATATGCGCTTCGGCCTTACACGTGTTTTAGTAGAAAATTACAGGCGTGTGAATAATGTATTCTAAGAATACGGTACGGCATCCCTTTCCATCATCGCTTTCTGAATATATCGACTCGGTCACTATCCGATCGATATAATATTACTTCGCGTTATATACCCTATACCTATATATCCTAGCGTTATTATACATGAATCTCAAGGTTGAGACTGTCTTCAATCGAGAATCTTAAGTACAAACCGATTTTCAGCTGCGCACCGACGTGGCGCCAAAGACAGCGGAGAACTTCCGGGCATTGTGTACCGGAGACAAGGGCTTCGGCTACAAGGGCAGTAGTTTCCATCGGGTGATCCCGAACTTCATGTGTCAGGGAGGCGACTTCACGAACCACAACGGTACCGGAGGCAAGTCCATCTACGGTACCAAGTTCGAGGATGAAAACTTCCAGCTGAAGCATACCGAACCTGGTATTCTGTCGATGGCCAACGCTGGACCCAACACCAATGGCTCGCAGTTCTTCATCACCTGCGTTAAGACCAATTGGCTGGACGGTAAACACGTGGTCTTTGGAAAGGTCGTCGAGGGCATGGATATCGTTAGGAAGGTGAGGTTTAAATTCTAGAAGTGTAATTTGAAAAATAAAAACGAGGAACATCGACGATATGTATAGTAAGTCAGAATTCATGCGAGGAGCACACACAGGTGCAGTTTAAAACGATATCGTCGTCCCCTGTGCATTTTTTGCAGCCGCCGCCGCGCTGCCGCTACGAAAATAGACGGGACGCCGCACGCATTACATACTCTCTGTACGTGTAATTCGATAGCCAGCCGGTCTGAGCTATACTGCGGTCATTATTTCGGAATATAAAGTGCTTCCGGGCATTTAATTACTCCCCTCGCGATCGTCCTGATTTTTTGTTCGCGTGTATATTTATCAGATTATTAAAATTTAATTTTTCAACTGTTTTAACGAGTACAGCTCAATACTCAAGTTTCAAAATTTCCGGAAACCGCGACCACAAAATGCGCACACACTGACGGAGCAGATCTAAAATAGTCTCGAATTGCAGCAATTTAATATAGCAGAGTTGATCTAATCAGCATTTTCATTCTAATTCAAGCTGGAGGCGATGGGCTCGCAGAGTGGCAAGACATCCAAGAAGATCGTGGTACAGGACTGCGGCGAGATCAAGTCGTAAAAAGGACACACACACAGTCTCATCATCGTCGTCATCATCATGCCGGAAAGCTCGAGTGTGAGAACGCAGGCAGTGAATTCATCGCCGTCATCATATCCGCCTCTCGCTTGGGATCTCATGACATTGCGTCGACTTATTCATTGACCTTCTTTCCTGATTTAGCCGCGAGCTCTACGTTATGACCACTGTATACACGTATATATATACATACGCGACTCTCTTTCTGGAGCTCTATGGAAGAGACGCACGAAAAAGCACATAATGCACTGTATGCGGCGTGAACGCGCACACACACTCTATTATCTGGAGCAGCATTTATATAAGAGACAGAAAAGCTTTTTATCCTTTTCAGGTGTACCGATTTTCTTTCCTTTCTCTCTCTCTCTACATAGTGCATTTTTTTTCATGATTTGTTTTCGATGCGTTGCGTTGCACTCTTCGCTGGTGTCCGGTTTGTTTGTGTGCGTTGAGATGGATCGTGATCGTTCCTGCGTATGTATAAAGCGAGACATTCGTCGCGAAGAGTGTGGCGATAACGATCAATGTTAGTATCAATTTCTACGAAATAAAGTTGTTTTCAAAAAGCATCGTTTAACCATTGTGTTGTATATGTACATACATATCCCTCTCTGAAAAGAATATAATAACGAGAGAATAGGGCTGGACAAATAAAAGACGCTTTCTTCCAACATTCAAGATTTATTTTGGGCAACATTTGGTAATTCTTCTGTACTTATTAATGTTACTTAATACAGATGAGTCGGATCTAGCGATAACATCGATATCTCTACGGTTCGTGATAGGTGTACGTCGTCATAATGCCGTCCTGTGCACCTTCGCGCGATACAACTATTCGATTTTAGAATATGCAGCTAAACCGCACCGTCCGGCGACGCGTGCCACTTATAATGAGTTAAATCACGCAAGTAGCGCGCAAAGATGTGAAAATTTGGTGACTCTTCAATGGTATTATAAGCAATTTCATTGAGATTTTACAATATTTATAATATTCGAGACGAGTAAATGAAACAGTAGACTATTTTGATTTTCAAAATCGTTGAAAGTTCATTTTTTAAGATTCTCTTATACAAACGAAACTATATAGAAGCTTTATATATGTACACGATGGCATAGCGAAAATTTCAAAACTCGGTATATAATAACAGGATTTTCATCTAAAATACCACCAGCACTACACACCGTAAAATATGTTTCACCAAATATTAGCATCGATGCTGCAGCTCTCGGTATTATTCATGTAAAATTTTTCAAGACGACAAAGCAAATACAGGTGTATTATCAAGCCGGCGCGCAATCAAGCGCCGAGCGCAATTTTCAAAATCAATAATCGAGAAGTGAAGGGTTTCGCGTAAAAAAACCTTCGCCTCTCTCTCTCTCTCTCCCTTCTTATCTGGTAATTATATTGCTGATTGCGTTTTTTTCTTTTTCCCATGATGCTTGCAAATAATTTTCCACCAATCGTCGCAGCGCTACTGGATCCAATTATTATACTTTTTCTCCCAAAAAGATTGAATTTCGATAGACACGTGAACGGCGTTTTCAATTTCCGTTTTTTCAATTTCGATTTGAGGAATTCCATTCGCACGAAGCGAAACGTGAAACAACGTGCGCGCGTGTATATGTATAGCAGCCCTGATGCGCTGCAACGATGCGGAAATCTGCGATTATTACGCAATCGAGCTATTATCCGTTTGTCAATCGGTGCGGCCGTATACCGCCGAGAGGAACATTCAAAGCGATTCAGTGTCAAATTTATTTACATTTTCGCATCGCAACGAGCTCATTATTATGCGCTCACTCTCTCGTCTTTTTCTTCTTCTTCTTCTCGCTCGCGAGCCTCCGATGAATCACCTTTGAAATTTCGAAAGAAATTTGCTCGGAAGGCTATTGTTTTTCGATTAATTACGCGTGGCGATTAACGAGCAAACTTTGCTGTATACCCCCTAAAGTTTTAGCTGAATGTTATTAAAAGTTTGAAACAGCTCGGGGCGTAAACGAGCTATCCGCGAGGCAAAAACGGAAAAGTTATTATTCAGTTTTTCGCGCATCCGAGGCTGCGAGGAAGTTTTCTTAATATATACATACACACACGCAATCTTCGCTTTTCTGATGCTGTATACGCCGGTATAACTACACTCGCTTAAACGATATATAGTATATAACGATGACACTTTTTTTTGCATTTGCCTTACTAACGATTGTCTATTATACATTCATAAAGGTGGTCCGTAATTTTTATTTTTCTTGATTCAACTTCCACCGAGAAGAATTACATTTTGTATCGTCCTAAACCGCTCTCAACTAAGTCGAATATAGATGCGAATAATTACGCGGTATATGATACCGAGATTTAAACGAAGATATACTGCACTAACGTGTATTATATATATAAATTATAGATGCTTCAACAAATAAGCGGAAAATAAATAAATAAACATAGTGTATATACTTAAAATTAATTAACAAAGGAACTTTTGTATACGGTTAAAATCTATATCGAGGACACGCGAGACTTACACATTTCTCTTGAAAAAAGCGCGCTTTCTACAACCTTGTTACACAACACGCAACGACGCTTTTGCAGCACAACTGTTTTTTTAAAAAGGAAGTTTATTTTGGAACCGTCGCTTATTTCTATATTATATGCACCGTCGGATCATACAAGTATAATAATAATTACATATTACGGAGCTCGAAGCGCGTCTTGATAAACGCTCGCGAATTACAGAATATTATGTCTTAATAATCGTCAACATAGAATATAAGTCATATTATTACATATACAAACGTCGCGGGTCATGGTGGCGGTGGTATTGTGTATTGTATACTTTTTGGTAATATATATATAGATGCTGGGAAACAGGGGGTAAAATTTTCTCTGAGAACCATCGAATCATTATTCGCAACATTTATAAATTTGATTATGATAATTATATTACACAGTTTACCTGCCGCCGATGCTTCATATTATTGTTAGATATTATTGGAATTATATGCGCGCGGGTATACCCCCTTCGTCCAGCGAAGGCTGATTATAATCGTTTTGTTTTTCTGTTTCCTTTTATTTTATTCTTTTTCTTGTTTCCTTTGCGGTTAAATTCCGTTATTCTGGCTTATTACATCTCTTACAACTCCTTTATACTTATATATTTTTCTCAGCACGGCTTTTTGTTATACCTCTCTTGTCGTTATTATTATTATTTCTTTTTATATTCTCGTTAAATCATCTGAGTTTTTTTACGCTACAAAAAATAATTTATCACTATTGGAGCGGGCCTCACCGTCTCGAGGTTCTAGGCGATTTACAGTTTTTTGTTTTGTTTCCTTAATACACGCTTCGTAATTGAGATTTGGTTTATACATGATTATGGCGTTATAATCTCGTCTTTTCGCCTCTTTTTTTCCGCGCGACACTGTTATGCGTTTTCTCGTTCGAGTACGTAATGGGAGCACGTCGAGATTCGGCGGAACGATTCTGTGTGCGCATCATTTGTTAAAATTACAAAAATATACACGAAAAATATATTGTCTCGAGTAACAACGCAAATTCTTGTTAAAGCAAGTCATTCAAGCAAAGTTCACAGGATATACTTGATATTTATATATAATTCATCAGTTCCACCGAATCTCGAGTGCAGTGCCCTGATGAGCGATCGGCTCTCTCTCTCTTCGATCTCGGCGAGTATTTAAATAGTGCGTATTAGTCGAGTGCTTGACTTTTTGGCTCAGTTCCTCTGTATAAAACTTAATTATATATTAACGTTCGTTCGCCTCAACAAGCATTTTATATATCGAAGGCAAACAACCATGTATATTCTATATACTCAGCTCCCTTCGAGAAAACCAAAAAAATAGAGTTATGTATTAAAGACGAACTCTCTTTTTTTTTCTTTGTCACAAACCTCCATCATGTATATAACACAAGATTCAATAAAAGCGAAATCGTTTACGCCCTAACGACATCCCACGGCTTTCACTTGACGAACAGATCTTTGAGGGACGAGCAGATCGAAGGCTCGCAGGAATCGGTTTGCTCGTCCTCTTTGCCGGTGTTACCAGCTCCAGAGGTGGCGCTGGCAGCGCTCGAGGCGTTTCCGCCGGTAAACCAGGCTGCTACCTTACCGGCAGGACCAGCGGAGATGCTACCGCGTGGAGGTTTTCCCGATGGTGATAGCACCGATTTGTTGGAGCTTTCCGAGGATTCGGTGGACTCGCCGGCGACGCCGCTGCGCAGGAATTCCTCGATGGCGTTTCCCAGGACCTGTGGAAATACGATCGAGTTATTTTTATAGTAATCGAAGAATTTGAATAACTGGTGAACGACGATGGGACGAGAGAGGTATATAATGATGTGTATTTCTTTGACTGAGTTTTTTGCTTTATCTAAAAGAATGCCTTATCGGAAAACACTTTTCTTCATGCAGAAACGAAAGCTTTTCGCGGAATTCAAGTTCGCTCGAGTGCACGCGCGAGGGAGTATTTCAAGCGCAATCCCGTTCCACTAGTAGGTTTTCATTCAACGAGATGTTGTCATTTCTTTTCGCGTCTCCCACACAGTTTTCAAGAGAAATGCGAAGAAACGCAGAATATATGTAGATTTTTCAAGTCGCATACGCTCTCGAACTTTTGCATATACGAGAATAGAGAAAACTTGGCAGAACGTTTGCTTTGAGTGTACTTGACGGGAAAACTTTTATAATTTCGTGCGTATTTTTCGGTTCTATTGTTATTGCAGAGTGGAGTAGAACAAAGTCCGTCGGTATAATACAGCTAATAGCTAGCTTGCGTTAATCCAATATCGGACAATAATCGAATATTAGACACCTGCCTGCAGTGCAATTACGAAATTATCTCGCGGCGGGCTATTATCCAATATATACGCAATGAATCCGAATGAAAGCTTTCGCAATCAAACTTTTTCAATTAGCGGAAAATGTTTACTTTCAATTCGAACTTGTGTATAATACGTTTTTCAACGATGACGTACGTGAAACATATATAAATTTACTATTTAAATTTACCTGTGCGTCGACTTTGGTACCACTGGTATCGTCCCAGACGACCTTATGCCGTACCCCCGCGACCTCGTCCTTGGTCGGCGATGTCTTGGTAAGACTGTCCTTGACCGCCTTGACCATCCTCGACTTTTCGAACTTGAAGCTGAGGGTAGTCGAGGGCGACTCGACGCTCTTCTGTTTCTTGGCCATCGGCTGGTGACGCTTGAGGAACCACGACGAGGGCGACATCATCGAGGCGTTGTTCGCTTGGTTCAGGCCCTTGACTAACGCTGCGGTACTCGACTGCTTCCCGTCACCGCAGCCGTGAAGTATCGATACGTCGAAGCTGTTCGATCGGCTGCTCTTCAGCCTGCAGTTTTATATAATGAAATCGAGAGAGCGTCAGCAAGGTTGATTTTTTTTTTTTTTGTTTGTTTTTGTAAATGCTTGGGCTGTGTGGCTAAAGGTTATCGTCTATTATCCTTAATACTAAGACAAGGTTGCTTCTCTAGTGGTAGCTTATATCGAGTCATGTTATTCTTCTGTAGCAGTCGGGGTAGTCCAGTTACTATTATCGACAAAATTTTCGTTATTATATTGCTCATTATTGAAAACATTCGAATTTGGAACGAAATTCATGTAATAGCAGTGTTATTTGTTTTTTTAATCATCAAGCGGTGAGAGATGAAGAGATGAGTATAGAATACGGAAGAAACAGTATATAGAGTAGTCTCAAAGACACTTTCTTCTATCGGTTAATAAGGTACCAGAAAGAGAAGCTATGTACAGCAACAAATTACTCAAAACAAACTCACCTATTCCTCTTCTGCTCGATCGTCTTGGCAGTACCGGACGTCGAGGCCAGCTTGACGTCCTTATCATCATCAGTACCACACCTGTCAATCTCCGTAGCGGATGAAGTGAGCGAGCTGAGTATCGATATCAAATCCGTGTTTGTGCAAACGATTCCCGACTGTTGTGGTGGTCCGGACAGTCCTGACCTTGGCGGTACAGGTGGCGGTGGACCACTGATCAAAGGTGGACGCGGTGGCATCTCCGAGGCTCGACGACGCGTCGAGGCTGTTCCTCCTGGAGTCGGTAGAGACGGAATCGTCGTCAGTGCAAAGTCGGAATAACGACGCTGCTGGTACTGGGTGTAACGCTGAGGTCCTGACGTTGAACCGTTACCCTCCAGAGGCTGTACCTCGCAGACGCGCTCGTGCGACGGGGTCTTCCACATTTTTAGTCGTACCTGATGCCAGATAATAATGCCGAGGTTTATTTTGTAGGTCGAGTGCGATATTGGGAGAGGTCGAGTGTTTGTGCACACACACTCTGGGAGATATTCTAAATTTATCGATTGACCAGCGTTATCATAATACTCATAGTATCTGCTCTCTATATACCACCTCAGTCTATTTCTAGGCCAACAATTCTTTTTTTTCAAAAATTCTAGAAATTTCCAAACTCAGCTCCTAAACCAGTTATAATACACAGATCGATAAAAGCAAAAGAAACAGTATTAGCCTCCCACCTTCCTGGCAGCCTTGATCTCAGCGATATCGTCCATAATATCCAGCTGCAAATTGTGAGTGCTTCCACTGTTACTCGGTGGTCCGGAGGCCAGTCCCGAAGCCGATTCCCTCCTGGATCCAAGTATCCTGGTGGCACCACCCATAGGAAAGGCGGCGATTGACTCGCGTCTGTTTCTGCCGAAAAGCGTCGGCGGTACTCGTGAGATCGTGACAACCGAGTGCCTCCTGCCGCCAGGCTGCGGTGGCGTCGACTGCGACAAAGTCGCGAGGAAGGCGGCCTCACGCGGCGATGGTCCCGAGCCCTCGCCGCCGCGTTCGCTCAGCCGGCGCACCTGCGGATAGAGTCTATGTATATATGTGTGTGTATATACAACGAGTCACGCTATACTTTCGATCGCATCGATTTTGTACGTGGTCTGAGACTGCTGGAGCTTGCATGCGAGTATATAGTGGGCGGGAGTGGGGTTAGTGACCGAGTGAGGTTTTTATTTAGGAGAATTTTAATGATTCGTTTTTGTTCGATATTGACGGTAGAAAATTATGGTTGTACGTATTCGTTAAATACTCTACTTATGTATACGAAACTTATTCCGACGATTATCTATGCCTTCGTATAGTTGCATTACACCACAATCTTGAGCTTCTTTACTCTCGTGTCATTCGCTTCTTCTGACAAAGTTTATCAGATATATCTATACTAACGCGCGCCTAAGAAGGTGAAAGCTTTGTGGCGGGAAATTTGAGTGAAACTAGTTTACAAAATTCTTAATTAATCTCATTTCAAAAGTTTAAAATTGAAAACACCTTTTAAACGCAGCTCGACAAGATCCCAAGCGATCAGGGACGAGAATTGCGTCAAACTACTAGAAACTTCGAATTACGTCCCTTTAATCAAACGCTCTTTGAGCTCGAACTTTGCCGACTTCTCAATTTTTTTTCCACCATTTGAGGAAACTTGCGGCGCTGCTGCACTCGGAGGTTCCGAAAAGTCGACCCCGGTACCTTTTTTTATTTGTACAAGTGCATTTGGTTCTTATAATTCGAGAATTAGCTTCAAAGTGGTCTCGTTTCTGGGAATCCGCGAATAAATTAATATCCCGAGAGAAAGAGAGAGCTCAAAAAGTTTTACTGCGCGAGACACGTTTTAAGTTCGCTCTTTTATGCTCGCTCTACAAGTTTATTCGAGCGATAAACCCGTGCTTTTGAGTGAAATCGTTAGCCAGTTGTGAAATTAAGTAACGTCAGGAATTAAAATTTACATACACGTAATTTCGGCTATGAGCACACTTTTATAATTAATCGTACTAGTTTAAGCTTTGCCGCTTTAACGTTATACGAATTGCTCTAGATTTCCCGAGTTAATTTTACTTCCGCTTATCTGGACAATGTATTTCGTTCTATTTCCGTATGTCTACTTTACGAGAAGTATAAAGCACACGGCTCGGTTATTTATAGATCCACCACCAGTATAAAATATTTTCTCTTCGCCAAAAGCGTAAATCCCACGTATCACCCCCGGCGAATCGGTTCTCCATTAAATACGTATACCCGAAATGAAGCTTTCAACTCTGACACAAGAAAATCGAACTCACCTGAGAAGCGGTGATACCAGAGGTGCACTGGGGCGTGGGCAGGGAGTGTTTGCGAGCTTCGCGCCACGGCGAGAGTAGGTACGGGTTGAGCGATGGCGAGTCCGGGTCGAGGCAACGGGGTGGCGACTCGTTGCGTCGACGCTCGGCTTCCTCCTCGCCGAGGGTACTCTCCTCGACGACGATCAGCGGCTCACCCGTACCGCCGCTCCCAGACGACAGACTCGACGAGAACGACTGACGCCTCATCCTGCTGTTGCTAGTTGCTCTTTGAGGTAACACTTTTACGGAGGTAGAGCTGACGCTTCGCTGGGAATGAGGCTACTGCTTTCTGGAAGAATAGAGAGAAGTTTTTTTTAAAATAAATATAAATGAAAGTGGATTTTATTTTTTTGTTTCGTTAAATTAAATTTGTATTACGAGAGAAAGTTCAATGGACCGTCAGGCTTTATAGCGTAGGACAAGACCTTCTCCATGTATAACTAAAGGGAATAGCTAACTAAATCGTCGTTCGTGTGCGCATACGTACACAGACAGACGGCATATCCGATTAAAAAAAGAAGCAGTGGCTGTCGGCATTTGTAGGTCGCCAGTACAACTGGCCGTTATGTATCTACCCTCTTGTCCCATGTAATATTCAGGCTCGAAAAAAGCTCGAAAAAGCTCGTCGGACCGAGCGCTTATCTTTTCAGTTATAGACGCGTATATGCGGTATAGTATAAGGATAAAAGACTGCTATATGCTGCCCCTTTTTTGCGAGAAGTTCATAAATTCAAAATTAAGCGCGGGAAATTGCGAAATTGAATAATATACAGCGCATCTTTCTTTCTTTCGAGCAGCGTTTCTTTGTCAAATATTTCCAGGACAGATCACGAGAGCGGGAATAATAAGCTGTATTTTTTAAATAAAAGGAAAATATTATTTCTCTTTCTCTCGTTGAAATATTTTTGCGTCACAGTCTTATATCTATGCATTGAAACTAGACTCGCTTTATTTCACCGTCTCTCTGCTGTATCTCTACTCTTCGGTGAAAAGCTACGACCAATAAGATCATTCCTTCTTGTCGTCGCCGTCGGGAAATTCGCTTTTATTATTCAGAGTCACGGTCGCGTCGCCGCCAGAAACATCTCGCGCAATAACGCAAAGATCGTGATGCAGAGGCGCGAGTTTTATATTGGTTTCGTCTTTTATGCACATATTTTGCCCTTCTTTCTTATATTCTCTCTCGCTCTGTGTAGCTTCGACAAATATTTCGCTTTTTATTACGTATAGTTAGATATCGCCCGCGCTTCTTTTGTTTCCATTGTTTCAGTGCGAGAGCGGTGTTCATTAGCATAATGAGAGAAACGCGGGAATAATTGAGTTTCTTTGGTTGCTTTTGTGGAATTTGCTTTTTAGACTGGACATGATGTGTGTGTAAGTGATTTTACAGTTGGGAACGGTTACGACGATGTGGTCGCAAAGGTCAGAGAGTTGCACTTTCCGTTGGGAATACTGCGAATGATTCGATTCTACGAGTTGAATGTCTGTCGATAATTTGTTACAAGTTGTACCGGTATATAGTATATGTATAGTATGCAGATATACATATACAGAGTAACTTTACTGCGCGTATTACGTTTTATTTTACTATACAAGCAAGCGTAAATAACTTTGCATCAACTGCAGATGAATTAATCTCTCTTCGTATATTATAATAAATCAAGCGCAGGCGTGTAGATAGAATTAATAACAATTAGCATAAACGCAAACTTATTACTGCTACCGTCGAGTCGCGCTTAATCATCTCGTTGTAACATTAATCACCGAATCACTCTTCATCATCTCACATCAGTCTTCCATCTCGTGTTTCTCGAGGAGAAAAATAAGCCGCCAATACTCGACGTTTCTTTACTTTTTTCACACCTGAGACAGGTAAGACAAGTCTTGGTAAACGAAGCTTCTCTATATCTTTTAATGGACACCTGATGGTTTTTCCTGCTCTACAAGTATTATATTTTCGAGATAAGATCTTTATTGCTTAAGGAACTTGCGTCTTTTTCCGATTTTTTTTTTTTGGAAATTTTTCCGTTTATAGCTTTGAAAGGTTGCATTTTTTGTTGAATATTTGCGTAATCTTTTATTATTATTATTATTATTATTATCATTATTGTTTAGTTCAAGTTCGCAAGGATGAGTCTCGAGACAATTATACATGTACAATATTGAATCTTTAATATAAACGCAGTGTAATAAATTACACTGCGTTTATATTAAAAATTCAATATTGAATAAATTACACTGCGTTTATATTAAAAATTCAATATTGAACATGTATAATTGTCTCGAGACTCATCCTTGCGAACTTGAACTAAACAATAATGTAAGCTTATGCGACTAAAAATTTGTATTAAAAATTGCTGAGAGTTGAATCCAAAGATAATTTACGTGCAAACGGAGACCGCGATACATAATATAATTTGAGTAAGCGCTCGAATGGAAAATCTCGAACTGGATTTTCGTATCGAAAGCCATCTCGAAGCAATGTTCAAGTCGAAAACATTAATAATAAATAAAAGCATAACAGCGAGCCTGATTTCCCTACCAGTAGACTATACAAAACAAAGTTGTTTTGGACTGGCCTTTCCCCTACCACTTAAACTCTTCGAGTCTCTGGTCAGCGAAGATAGGTGGCACATAGGTGATTTTCTTTTTCCCTCCATCGGTATCTGCGAGTTCAGTGCATATTAGAGGTATAACAACTATGCTGAAATGGTTCGTTATTGCCAGCAAGTGGTGCAGGATCAAGGTGGCAAATAAGATTTAATAATTATGTCTTTTTCAAATAAGTTTATTCTCAACTCTCAAAACCTTTAGTTCTGTTTATTTATTAGTCACAGCCAACTAAACGGAGAGAGAGAGAAAGCTCTACTTACTGGAGCGCCTGAACGCAGAATGATTTCAATCAGTCTTCCAGGTAACTCATCAACTACGTTCGCCGCCGTCTGATGAGCAGCCGGCAGTTTTGGCAAAAATATCATTTATGCCAAAACTGCCTTTTGTTAGGCCTACTGCTTGGGCCGCTTATGCTATAACTGCCGTTTACTTTGAAAGCTAAAATTGAATTAAAATCTGGTTCATCCTTTATTTTGTTATATATAGCTGGTATAGCCCGTTGATTGGAAAAAATAATGTTCTTATAAATTAAGTGCTTCCCCAACATCTGATTGTAATTTCGATACTTTATTCATTATATTTTGATAATGATACTATTACATCGGATGCATTAATGTAATAGTCAGGAGGTCATAAAACGGCCATAATTGATAAGCATAGGTATAGTTATTCAAGAAAACCGAAATGTTAATCTAAATTTTTAAAACTAAAGTACAAGAATAAAGCTTTAATTTCTGATGGTTAAAAATGACCACTGGGATCAACAGTTATAAGGGTTTTATGAAAGGGAAATTCGTTGGTTTTCGAAAAAAATCGAATTTCGAATTAAATGTAGACAACTTATTGTCTAAGCAAACATTTTTAACCCACCAAGTCTCAAATTGAAGCTCTTTTCCGATACTTTGATCCTAGTAAAATGCATTTCCCTTTTGCTCCCCCAGACATTGAGTATATATTCCTTGAACAATGGCTAGTTTTCGTTAATGTTTTCCAAGTTCAATTCCCATAAGAGAATTTAAACTGTCCGGCAAAAAAGTCGTTTTCCCCTCATAAATTAACTCAACTCAATTTTCAACTTCTAGGCATGGAGTAGTTTCCACTTGGCCGTGGATTTATTTTTTACGAATTCATTACGCGACGCATGACTATATACTCCAATACAGATATCCCAATAGTTTCCTGCACCCGTGCGGAGCGTGTAATCCATCAATTTCATTCTTCGTCCCCTTTAATCACACGCGTCGGTCAACGTCAATCTAAAATTAATCGAACCCAAGCTGCCCTCTATATACCTACTGACCGCGCGAAAGATTTCCCAAAGGCAAAGTGGATAACAACGAAACAAAGTCGAAGAAACTGCAGCGTGAAAATCACTTTCGCTCTCGAAAGGCACTTTGATTTCCCTGCAGCTGCTGCTGCACTTTCCTAGATTCGATTCTCGACGATACGTATACACGCAGCTTGTTATTAATAAAAAGGAAAAAGAGGGCATTTGTTTCCATCGTGCGGCTTCGATATATACCTGTGCGGGGTAAATAAGGAGAGTATAGTATAGGTATAGGTATACGAACGAAGAGAAATGACGAGTTATTCGTCTCTTAGGACTGCGCAAATAGACGCAAGAGAGCATATAGTTACACACTCTTTTTTTCTCTCTCCAGAAAAAGCTCTTGACTTATTCAGACCAACTGCTTCTTTTACGCTTCTTTGAAATATTTAAGTCTTTAATTAACGCGATCTCATGTCTCCAGTTTGACGAGAGGATAATATACACACGGACTGCGTCTCTCTGGACGAAATATAGAGAAAAAGGAAAAGTTCGTTTGCTACTACTGCATCGATCGAATTCTTCGGTGTATATAACACAGGGATAAGACCGACACAGCAGTATTGTACGGATGTGTCGGAAACGAAGTGGGTGTTTTATCGGAGTCTGTTTATTTCCAAGCTCAGCAGACGTGCAGCACACATAGCGGAAATGAAGAAAGAGATCGGGTAAATTTAAACATTGATCCGAGAAACGGTATTACGCAACTATTCCACCGCAAGCTTGCGATGGTGGGGATTTCTTATTTGCGAAAATAACGCGCCCGGACAAAGTTTCGCGCACCGGCGGAAGCGAGGTATTAAATAAAACTGCAGTTCGATCTGATAACGGTGTGTGTGTGTGTGTGTGTGTGTGTGTGTGTAAAACTTTTCGTCCGAGTTTGACATCTAGGAAAAAAGTGGGAGAGAGAGGGAAAGACTATTATATACTGTTTGCGCGCTCTATTTTCTCGTGCTTATAGGACGAGAGCAAGTGTTCTTGATGCAGTTTACGGCGGGTTAAGTTACGATCGCGAGCTCACACATGTGGAAGTAAGTGTGCGGCAACAATGGGAATGAGTAGTCGAGTGCTATGAAATTTGTCGATAAAATTACTGGAGAACGTGATTCGAGGTGTATGTTATTATGGTTTATAATTTGGCGGGGCGTTTTAGTTTATGGGTTATTTTGGTGGATTTTGAGAAATATTTTTACTTGTTATCGTATTGGTTTATTGAGTAACAGTAAAGATTACAAAAGAGTATGAAATTTAAAAGTTTGGTAAGATTCAATAATTCAAGGCGACGATTCCAGTTCAACTTGATAGCGCTTGAGAACCAACTGATCTCGAAGGACAGAATATCACTGGTGATGTCAAGGTTTTTGTCGTAGGATAGCTGTACAAATGATTTTTGTTTAGCGAATGTTGGGATGGGATATATCAGTTCGAATAGACTTTGTCATCTATAGCAAACCAGAAATTGAAAATTGATTGAACAACAACAAATATACTGTTAAAAATTATTACTTGGAATTGTAGAAACGTTTACGATTTTAACGATAAATTTATAGTCCATTAAAAGAATGTCCACCAAATAGATCGTAAACCGGGTACCGGGCCGTCGTAAATGTCGAGAGTCGCTCCGTAAGTACCGGCGACTATGGCGCAGACAGCGACAACAATCAGGCCTTCATGTTTCTCCAAAGCTAACTCTTGCTTTCATTGAATAATTCGAAAGCAGCTTAGAATTAGAAGTAAGACAATCTTTTTTTTAATTAATAAATAATCACAATAGCATTTAGCAATATTGTTAAACAAAATCTAACTGTAAGTGCAAGACAAAACACAGAATGGAATGTCGCATTTACGATAGGTACAAGAAATTCACATGACAGAATTTATAAAGCGACTGCTCACTGTATGTTTGCTTGGGTGTCGTTCCATCATCGAGCTTGTACACGCCCATCTGCATCGACAGTTTCTGCACCTGATGCCACGCAGAAGAACGAAGATGATCGAACGCATTTCTTTACACGACCTTGTGCATTATTCTGTGTTCTTTATTCAGTATTTTTATTATTTTCAGTCGAAGCTCGATATTCGAATATTTAAAAATTTTTTGCAGCTTCATAAATTATTGCAAGATTAAAGAGTGCGATAAATAGATAATTGTTGAGTTTTATATTATTGGTGTTCGAAATTGAAATAATAACTTGTGTAGAAAAGAGAAATACATCTCTAAATAGTGCATTGTAACGTTTGTTTCGTTATTATCTATATTGTCAGATATAAAGCGAAATACCATTTTAAGACTTGAAGTATTTTCAACGGGGTTTGAATTCGAACTCGACGGCTCTCCACCTTGGGGAGCTTTTGTTCAATATTACTTTCTGCTTCAAGATATTTCAGTCTATTGTATTCTCAACTTCTTCTACCTTCAGATCTAGAAATTCACGAAAAGTGCTACAATATTTTGCCTCTGAAAGATCTATCAGAAGTTTAAACCGAAAGTAATTTTTCATCTGTTGCACATTATTCTTCTTTTTATACTCACGAGCTACTTTCTATGAATATATTAATAAATTATACTTCTAAATACTTTAAAATTGAAATTAATGAATACTTTAAAATTGAAATTAATAATTTCAGTGTTTCATCGATAATAAATGAGGCGACCGGATGGCAAGTGTACATTATAATAAAAATTTAAAAAAATGCAACTCTACAGCTTTACTAAGCGGTCGCATATATGATATTATTGTTTTTATCACCGATTTTGATCTATACAATAACTTCATTCGCGACACGTTTTGATAATAGTTCATTCATTTTACCTTAGATGCTGATATTTAAGGTGGAGTTAAATCAAATCTTCTAATTTTCTTATTTAACAGTAATATTTTCTCAAAATTTACACTCATAAGTGGTACAAAAAAAGAGGAAGATGTGTGAAATGAGCAATTTTTATAACATATCAGCCGAAATATTGCAAATAAATAGCTAAAAATTGGGCTTACTTGCAAAAGTCTCTTGCGCAAGAGGTGTCGACTAAAACTAACCGTAAAATTTGTATGCTCTTATTGATCCAAGGTAATAAACGCGATTAACTCCGATTATTTTTCAATTTTTTAAGTAATTTTTGATAAATGTAAAGTAGATTTGTAGACAAAATTTTTTATTATTTTTTCGTCTAAAAATAGTTTTATATTTATTAAAAATTAGTAAAAAATTGAAAAATAATCGCAGTTAATCACGTTTATTACCTTGGATCAATAAGAGCATACAAATTTTACGGTTGGATTTAGTCGACACCTCTTGCGCAAGAGACTTTTGCAAGTAAGCCCAATTTTTAACGATTTATTTGCAATATTTCGGCTAATATGATATAAAAATTGCTTATTTTACACATCTTCCTCTTTTTTTGTACCACTTATGAGTGTAAATTTTGAGAAAATATTACTAATAAATAAAAAAGTTAAAATTTAACATATTTGGTATTACTAAGTTTATTCAATTTTTTAATTCTGACTGTAAAACAAACAATGTTGCACTATATGGAATAATAACTCATAGTTCGAAAATCTCTTCGTTATTGTTGGAAATGTCAAGGAAAATATGCGTGGAGTGCGTGGTAATATTAAGATACTCGTTATGTAGCAATTATGTGAATAAATTTATTGTGACAAAAAACTGTAGAGAACTTATGTAATATGGATCTGTCCTTCCCTTGATGGGCTAGGTAGGCCCACTCGGCTTGGCCCTCTCTGGGCTGTGTCTGTATAGCGTATTGGCGAATTCCAATAGTTATAATAACTAAAGTGTCCTGTAAATACTTTAGCGTCGACCTGTCTTTTATTAATCGTACACCTCACTGTATATGCTGCTGGTACAGTTGCTGCATCTGATGAAGCTGCTGGTGTTCCTGTATCTGCATTTGATGTTGGTGCAGTTTTTGCTGTTGGTGAAGCTGTTGCATATGCAGTTGCTGCATTTGGTGCAGCTGCTGATGCTGCTGTTGAAGTTGGTGTATATGATGAAGCTGCTGGAGCTGATTAATATGCATTTGATGCTGGTACAGTTTTTGCTTTTGGTTAAGCTGTTGCAGATGAAGTTGCTGCATCTGGTGCAGCTGCTGTTGCTGCTGTTGTTGTTGGTGTAAATGGTGCAGCTGCTGTATTTGCTGCTGATGAATGATGGCTGCTGCTGATTGCAGGTTCATGTTCTGGCTGGATGAGAGATTCAAGCTCGATCGATTGAGCATTGCGTTTACCATTTCTGGTGTCAAGAGGTTCTTACTAGAGCTAGTCGTGTGACTTGATCGTCTGATGATCTATCGACTTATGAATGCTCGAGGCACTAATTGTTGCTTTTATAGGTACTGCTGCTGTTGGATTGGTGGGTAGGGTGGAAGGGTGGGGTGTGATGAACCTAATGGTCGGATGCACAGAGAACTTACGTTTAGAGCATACTATGTGATTCTAACGTTTCTCATTATTGTTTCAATGATTTGTCTTTGAGATTTTGACTTGGCTATATACGCATAGATAAAAGTACCCACGGAAAAAGACTGTACATTGACAAAGTTACCAAAATAAAATTAAAAGATGTTATTAATTTTAATTGTAATTTATATATATATATATATATAT
>UCOJ01001766.1:0-21822 GCA_900474305.1 Cecidostiba fungosa
GATATCGTCTACGAGAACGAATACGAGGTATACCGTAATAGTACATTATGATACTAGTGGCATAAGTCGCCCTTTTTGGCACGGCGAGGTTAGCGCCCGAGCGTAGCGAATGCGATAAGCACGGTGCCATAAAGGACTACTTATGCCACGGATAGGCGTGACATAAGTGAGGATTTATGCCACGCAGTGCTATAAAAGTATAAAGACACGGTATTCATTTTATTACGAATGAACCCTTTTTTTATAATAAAAATTCTGTTTTGAGACTTATTGGCTAAACCGAGCGTGACGTGTACCGATCAGCTGTACTGACCGGCAACGTTGCATCCCCGCCAAGCTACCCTCACCCCCTCGCACGTAATGGATGAAGACTTGATCAAGTCAATAGTATGAAGTTTGGATTGTACTTATAAAACACGATATATTATGTAAAAACTAAATTAACAAGTAATACATTATTCATTATTGTATTGTTTTCAATGAGAATAAAGTTGTTCATATAATTAGCAATAAAAATGAAAAAAAAACACTAAATTCAGAAACTGTTAGAATTGTTATACAAAAGAGTTTGATTGTTATATTACTATGAATAAATTAATAAACATTTATTTGATAACTCCCTACTTTTAATAAGCCAATAATGCATTTGACCGATTTTAAACTTTTGGTAGCATTGTGATCATGCGCATATAGCGAAAAGCCATCGCCAGGCGGAGGTACATACAATCTACGGAGAACCTGGTTCTCGGGAAGTAAAATCTGCTCCCATCCCGTTGACATCCCTCTTTGAATAACCCTCGGGCCATATGCTATTTCGCGAAGGATAATTGCGAAGAAGGCTATCAGGCCACGATATTAACATCAATATAACGGTAGCGTTAAGGATGTCACCTTCCCCCGATTATTATTATCTCCGCACGCCAGCAAGCCTCAAGCAGGGGTGAACGACATGCGCTGACGCTTCAGGCACGTGTCTCACCATAATTTAAACTTTCAACTAAATTAAGCGTATACTATGTATAATAAAGTATAATAAATTTAAAATGCAACACTCACAGATACGGGTGTTAGTTCACGTTATAATTCTTCACATGACTCCCGTGCTTGCGCAAGCAGATTATAAATCTCCTTTTCGCGCATGGATGAAAAATTAACTGTCTTTTCTCGTACCACTTGTGATGACCGTCTTTCTCCGCAATTGGATCTGCTTGTGTCTAACAAGATCTCGAATTCGTGCGTACTTTTCTATAGAAGAGGTTTCAGATTGATCAACTTGCACTGATGGTTCCGCATGTGGTTTAATTGCGAGGCTATAACCTTATACTTAGACCTGCAAGCACAGTGATCGCACCGATAAGGTTTAACGGTCTGCCGCAGAAGTACGATACTTGTACAGATCCTTACTTAGGAACAATAAATTTCTTGTTGCAGCCAAGGCACTGCTGGTGCTTAATTCTTCAGCTCATCGAACAAGTGCTTGATCGCGATGTGATCCCAAAGCTAAATTGCATGCTATGAGATTTCAGATTTGTCTCAGATTGTTCATTGCTCATTGTTCATTCAGATTGTTAATTGCATTTTTGGCAGTAT
Source organism: Cecidostiba fungosa (assembly GCA_900474305.1). Classification (NCBI taxonomy): domain Eukaryota; kingdom Metazoa; phylum Arthropoda; class Insecta; order Hymenoptera; family Pteromalidae; genus Cecidostiba; species Cecidostiba fungosa. Next base: position 1,591 of record UCOJ01001766.1, read on the forward strand.
GCATTTACCAGCTGTTGCACCCCTACATCACTTCACACAAATGAAAAAGTTACATTTTTTTAACCCATTATTAAGTTATTACTTAGGGGATAAAAGATAGGAATTCTTACGTAGTTTTTCCTTTTTACTCATTGGTTTCGAAATGCATGATGGCTTATCACAACTATGATATGACAGCTATCTATGCAAAAAAAAAATATATATATAATTGAATGTACAAACAACAAACAAATTTTCTTCGGTCATACCTGGATTTTCAACTTCACTATTTTGTTGAATAGTAGACTGCAGAATATGATTTTGTACATACATGTCTCTCAAAATATGTCCAGTTCTTACCCTTATAGGGACAGAACTCCAAAAGATATTTACGAAATTTGTAACTGGTTACAATATCTTAAATTCTTCCAAAAAATAAATAGAGTGATATAAGTAATTCACTATGTTAACCTGTGATGCATATACCTTGGCCACCTTACCTGCACTCTGCAGTACCTTATCAACTCTCATGAATATAAGATTCTCGTTTCATACTATAAATTCCTCGCGATATAACGTTTTTTATAAAACGTATTTTTCTAAAGAATTTTTTATCATTCAACATAACTATTTTCTTATAATAAGTGAATTATTTAGTAGATACAAAATTGGAAGTTATTTGCTTTATTGTCGAAATATTTACCTTGAATAATTATTCGTTAAGAGCAAAATAATACCATAGTTAAATAGTGAATACATAAGGATGTATTCCAAAATAATTGATATGCTTTTACTGAAATTAAAACAAATTAGAGAACTATTTCAATACGTATTTTTGTCACTACTAATTGAAGCATCTTCTCACTTTGCTGCTGTATTCATCACTGCTTACTTTTGTACCTGGACTAATACTACTAATTTCACAATTCTATCGACATCTTTTGCGCGCTTCAATTCAAATTAAAATAAAATATTACAGTTGGATTTAAAAAAATACAAAATCTTATGAAAATAAGACGTAATATTTTTACTTCTAAAGAAAATATAATACTACGTTTAGTTGCTGTATAGTTACATAAATTATGCTTGCATTATGTACATACGTTACATGCATTGATTAATTAAAAATTAGTAAGTATCAAATTACTAATTTCAGTTTTGTAGAAACTAAAGCATCTCCGCTATATCCCTCTTGATAGTCGTCAATTTTGCTTTATATTTTCTGAATACTTTTCTTATATTCCATATTTTAGGTCGTGGAAAATCGCCTGTAAAATAGCATATTTTTCAATAAATTGATAAAAAGTTTAGCTTAAAACAATTTTTTATCTACCATTGGATCCTTTCTGTAATATTTCAGGCTCACTGATTTCACTGACATCTGTTTCATATTCTTCACATGAAGATCTATCTGATTGAGGAAAGTCACCTTTAAAAAACAATAATAATTCATTACTTTAATAAAATCATGGACTGGTGGTTTCATTTTTACATTTTATATTTTAAGGTATTTGAGATTCTCTTACCATCAAAAGTATCAGCAGAACTATTAGGAGACTTTGCATGCCCAACATCGTTGTTATCAAACTCATGATCTTGCACTTCCTTCTTTGTTGCATAGTTATGATCTCCTATTTTATAAAAATTTAATGAAAATTAAAATAAATATTTATAAAATTGGATTGATGTAACCAATGTTATTTTCTTAAACCACCTTCTAAATTTGGAATTGCATGACTAACATAAATGACTTCACATTCTGCAATTTCAATATAATCCAAAGATTATTTCAATTACATAAAAATCTCTTACCTAAGAATTTTTAATATTAATGAAAAGTATTATACTAACCAATATCCGAACCAACGTCAACAATTTTACTTTTATTTGATCTGTTAACTAAAAAATGTGTAATTAAAAAAATTACCCTCGTGAAAATATCATATGAGATCTACATGAAATCTCATATAGATCGCATTAAAATCTCATATTGATCTCATAGAGATCTCATATCGAATTTCAATTTTTAGCCGGGTACTTTAAATCTATCTGTTTTCTCAAATTTTCTCTAACATTTCTATATATATATTCTATACTACAAATTAACGTAACTACTTGGAATATCCTTAAAAGGCTTAGTCAATGCATTCTCAATCGTCTTCTCATTAATTGTGAGGACAATATTTCTAATATGTCCATTCGCATATTCGATTATCGACTCGATCTCTGCAATGACGTTCACAGCTCTAGCATCTAGCTTTGAGATATTCTCCTTAATTGAACTTAGCATTCTGTAGACATTGTCCATAGCTCTACATACTTCCATGCTACAGTTAGATTTTTGTTCACGGAGCATCTCGGTAAAATCAATCACGAGTCGTAGTCTCTTTCTCGAGACAGCTACGACGTCGGCCGAATCAAGGTTAATTTGTTGCGATGCAGATTCACTCAAGAAGCTGGCCTCGAGTTCATTCAAATTTACTTTAAGCAGGTCCAGTCTTGCAACCAACTTTCGTACGGAGACATCAAGGTACTCCTGGGTGAAAGTGACTGATTTCTCAGGGTTGGACTCGATCTTAACAGCTGGGCTGGTAACTAAAAAGGATAAAAAAATGTATTTGCTCAAGGCTGCTACACTTATTTTTTAAATTCAAAGAAGAATTAAATGCATACCATTGTGATTCAGCATTTTAGATAGTATATCCTTGTTGTCGATAAGTGGCAATCGTGATAACTCTTTAGTCAAAACTTTTTCTAAAAAACAAATGAAAATTTATAGTTTCAATTATTTAAAAAATAAAAAAGAAAAAGAAAATTTTCATGAACACTTACCAACTTATTTGACTACAGTTGTAGGTTCCACGGAGAATTCATTTTTGTATCCTATAGAACTGAACAAAGAGATCATTCAATAAATAACCACTGAAAATTATAATTTCAAAATATTATTAATTAACAAACTTACAAAGCTTATAGGAATTATATTATTTAATATAGCACAAAAAAGGGTATTCAAATGAAAATAATGTTGTACACGAATTCATGTAACTCTTAAATCTTTCCATTATTGTTATAGGTTGATATATTATACCTTTATTTACGTTCCAACATTTTATTGAACCTGAACAGTAGGTTATGTATTGTTTAACATCACACTCTTGGAAGAAGAAAACTATTTTAACATTTTTCAAGTGTACACATAGTGTATGTACATATGTATGTACATATTATACCTATTCCATTAAAAAATATTCCAAAAAAAAAACTTACATCGCATTAGTAAAGCAGAAAGTAGCTTCCTTAAAAGATGAGAATATAATTAGCTCACTGAGCAAGCACTAATAGCCTGTAGGATATAGGAAACGATATAATATTATATAATATGTACAATCATAATCAACAATCTATACATACATGATGATATCTTTATCAGATCTATTATCTATATAATATATATATATATAGGTATACAATTGCATCGAGAGTCGAAAGTATAGGTATACGCAATACAATAATTTATTTATTTACTTTCGTGATTTGTAGAGAGCTGTATTAAATTACCGATGTGAGTCAAAAGAGCAAAAGAGTAATAGTTAAGATTAATGTATACACACTAACTATGTTTATTATTCGGTTATTATTCGCCTTGATTCGGCTAAGGCCGGTTATACACTCTAATATATACACGCAAAAAAGACGAAATAGGTCATCTATATATTATAGGTTAGGTAGTTTATGATGTTGGTCGCGTTCACAATAACCTATCTATAGCATTGTAATCTCCCGCTCTGCCATATGACCAATCGCGATGCGCAATTTATCTTAAATATGCCTCATAGGGGGAGGTGATTCCCAGAATTCATTCGGATGCATTTTTGTCGCTGTACCATATACCTAATGTATTGTAAAGTTCAACGAAGAATGATAGACGATATTTAATTCACAAATAAAATTGCATAAAAGGTAAAAATAAGTTTTAATCGATAATTTTTTTTATTAAATTGTAGTTAAACGTCTACTTACAGCTCAAAATTACAGTTTTAGTTTTTTTCAGAAGAGTTAGTTAAAAATGATGGATCCAAAAAATTCATGTGTAGTGAAAACCTTATTGTCTGCTGTGTGGAGAAGAGATTGCAGACAAGTTGAAAAACTATAAAAATACATCGTACAGCATTATCAGATGAACGCTGGATAGATTACAAAGTTTTGGTGCAAGCATTAAGATTTGGAGATGAAATTATCATGTTAATTCTAAATGCTGGATGCAGAGTGACAAAACCAAGTAATACTGGAGATTTAACTCCACTTCATCATGCTGTAAAACTGGGAAATATTTTAATAGTTAAAAAAATACTACTTTTCAGCAATGTTTTATTATCAATTATTTTTGTATTTGTTTAAAATGTTGTAATTTTGTATTGAAAAATCCATTACAAATATTACAATATAATATACCTTTTAATTTGATTATTCTTAGAGAAAAGTACAAGAGAATCCAATTTTTTAATGTATAAGCGCAAATTTATTTATGAAAAAATTTTATGAAAATAAATAAATAGCAAAAAATTTCCAACATATAAAATTTTTATTTACAGACATATTCAAAGATAACAATGTTTATTTTTGTTATATTTGTTTGTGGGTTTTAACAGACTATAACAGTAATACGTTAATTTTTTAATTCTTGGTACATACTATAATTATAAAAGTTTTTGATTTTTCTAATTAACCACAGATATATACATGCACTAATAAATTAGTGTAAGTGTAAATTCTTTTTAAATTTACAACATGCATAAATATATATATACACGTGATTCTTTTTCAAAATTTCATTTTGAGTGTGAGCCAACATCACACTTTTTTACAATCAACAATTTGGAAATAATGAATATCTACAATGCCTGGATTTATAGTTTAAACTAAACTGCGAAGGTATCTACGAATTCCAATCAATTTTATTTTTGCTGCTGTGTACATTTCTTGAGATCTTGGAAATTCACCTGTTTAAAAAAAAAATTATTTGCAATATAAGATCAAATGAAATAGTTTAGACTTAATTAATATATTAATATGATCGCATTTTTTACCATTTGGCCCTAAATTAATAAGTGCAAAGTCACTATCATCAGAATCATCACATTCATCTGATAATTGTTCGCTTGGTTCAGGTGTTTCATTCGCTAAAATAAATTTTGATTAATAGAGTACTAAATATGACTTTACGAGTGTTAATATATGATTAAATCTAAGTATATATATAGTTTATAAGATTCCCTTACCAGGCAGCTGAACGTTATCCCAACTAGAGCTACAAGTATTTTTTGACAGCCTCTGTCTAACACCAGTTTTGATAGAATCGTCTACAGTAAAATGACTATTAGAACGAATTTGACCTATAGTTAAAAAATATAGTTGTAAGATCATTGCATACATAATTTGTTATCAAAAAATTTAAATTACATAAACTCAGTCTTACTAGGGGTTTCAGTATCAGACTCATCTGATGTATCGGTCAATGTTTGCCTCAACTTCTCCAACATCTGCTTCTTGGAAGCAGAAACTCTTGGGCGTCGGCCTATTAATAGTAAATATTTTATTCAAAAGCTACTAAGTATTTGTAAGTTGAATTATTCAAATATATATAATAAAATCTTCATTTGTTCAGAATTTAAAAAAATTTCTTACAAGATGTCTTTTCTTTCCTCGACGCATTGATACTTTCAGATCCATCTGAAGATTCAGATTCAATTCTCCGTTTGGATCGTCTTTTTACTGAAGTAGAAGAATGTCGTTCTGTCAAAATAACCAGTTACTGTTACTAAATAAAAAATGCATTTACAATAAAATTTATATATTTAAATAATCTGCCTACTTTTGCTTTTCTGTGATTCCTCACAGCTGGAATCAATAGCTGGAAGATTTAAACATTCATCCATCATGCTATCCGAAGGATGGTACGATGGATCACTAGAGCCTTCACTACTGGACTCTGTATTACTTTTAAAAATACTTTCATCAGTATCACTATTATTATCAGTGGGCAAACCAGTTGATTCTGAAAAAGAGTATGTGTTTATTAGTAAAAAAACTGTCAAATATATTATATGTTCTAAATAATTATAAATCTATCAAGTGATAATATTTACCTTTAGTTTGGGATGAACTTATCCTAATATTTTCCAGTCGTTCTAGTTTAATAACAGCTTCTCTCTTTAATATAATTTTATCATTCGATACTTCACTTTCTGTGATTTCAAAATAATATGAGGAAACAGCAATTTAAAGGAGAAAAGTTCTCTTGTTATTAAGTATACTCACCAGAATCGGAAGAAAAAATATCAATCACTTCTGCTTTCATTTCATTTCCATTGTTTGAATATTCTACTTCTAAAATATCAGTGAAATTTTATAAAAATTATTTATTATTAATTTCTGTTAAATGCATGTAATATATTAATTCATTTCAAGAATTGCGCTTTATTTTTTTCAGTAATATTGTAAAAATCTTACCGCATACTATAGTACAGTCATCTTCATCTACTTCAGGCTTGAATTTCCTTTCATTCAATGTAAGAACAACATTTCTTATATGATTATTTGCATAATCTATAATGCTTTCAATCTTGACAATTATGTGGGCAGCTTTTGGACCCAATTTTGATAACTGTTCCTTGACACTACAAAGTGTCCTGTATGTGCGGTCTAATGCCTGACACATAGTAGTTGCCAAATGACTTATGTTCGCCTTCCAACTGCTGACGTTTTCTATCGATACAATTATGGAAGTTAATTTCTTCCTGCAAAGGTCAACAGTATTTACTTCTTCGATTCTGGAAAATAAACATTCCAGATCATGAAAGTCCACTTTTAAGCGATCGATTTTGTGCAGCAGATTCTTTATACAGTTATTAAGATACTCTTCAGTAAAGACAGTGACAGGTTCAGTAGGATTGTCGGGCTTTAAATCCTGAGTACTAACTGAAACATCAAAAACTTGTAATAAAAAAATAACATAACTTTATTTTATCTTCTTTATATATGTGTATTGTGGTCATAAAAGAAATAAAAAGAACTTTTACCTTCTAGTACATTGTTTGTTGCAATACTGTTGGAATTGCTCGCAACATCTTCCTCTGTAATGGTAAAACTCGTAAATTATTGTGATTGCAATAATAAAACATAGGCTTTTTCAAATTGTAAATAAATTAATTAAGTATACCGGCATAATCTGACGTTACCGAACATGCTTTTTCTTCATTTTTTAGTGTTGTGACCTTGGACTCTTGTTTGATCGAAATAAAATCTGTAAAAATATTATACCTTTGTATAAACAATTTTCGTATTAAAAATGTTCAACTTAGTTTAAAGTAAAAAATCATACCAATTTTTACTTCTGAATCCATTTTAATACAGAAAATAAAACTGCGATTATATTAGATTTCTTAAAAACGTTTGAGTATTTTTTCCTAAGTCCTACTCAAATAAACCTGTTACGATAAATTTAGAAGACAATTAGTCAAGTATATGTTAGATCTATTTATTTTCATATATTTTTACTAGTGTTGACTTGAACTAACTGCATTTTATTTGTTTGCATTTAAACAGCTGACGAATCGAATTCAGATATACATGAAACAAATTATTATGACAATAGTATTGTTGGTAAAAATAAGCTAAGACCTGTTTGTAATCCAAATCTATTCCCAGGCCTATTTGGCCGAAATAAAGATTAACAAATAAACATTGACAAATTCTAAAAATACTGTTGTTTAGAAAACATTAGGTTACAGTGCGGATTGTAATCAAAACGCAAACGCGCACGCGATCTGTCTTGAAAAAAGTCATTCATAGCACTGCAGTTCGAGTAATTAACGTAAGTAAAGTAAGTATAGAAACTCATTTTTATTACATTGATGATTGAACACGGATGTTTTTGAGTGCAAAGACTGTAAACAAATCCAATGTAGAAGCATTGTGTTTATACGAACGAATTTCACTGCATATAGCACGCAAGGACAAAATAGAGGACTAACTCGGACAGATCACTACACTGTTAACAGACTCTCAAAAGTGAACCTGCAATCATCAGGATCCAATCTAATAGCAATAATACCTACAATTATTAATTGTATATGTGTAAGACAGCCGCACAGAACTGACGATACTGCTGTACTGACAATTATGGTTTATGGTATATTGGTATAGTGCGTGTTATAGTATACCTATACATATAGGCATAAGTGCCGTTCCGAGAATTTTAGAATTCTAATATAGAGTTGAACTTGCAGTGTCGAAGAGATGGCGCTATGAGTATTAGTTTGCATCAGAGTTTGTAGTTTGCAGGGTCCGTGCGCCCGGCTTTACCCGGTCTTTATACCAGATCACCAGATGTATAAAGTAATATTGTAATAATGTTATGTCGGTTTCTTACTAAGTATGTACGTTTTGACAATTCTATTTTTAACGAGAAAAAGAAAGTAGGAGGTGTCAGTTACGGTATTTTACAAATAATTCAACTATGTGCATCAATTCTTAAAGGTTAATAGCCGAATAAAAAGTGATCATTATTAGTATATGTGTGTATGGAGTAACTATACATGCAACTACAAAGTAAATATCTATATTTTTCTAAAATTTTGACTAAAATGGACAAGGTGGAAACTTCATCATTGAGCATCATAAGGTATGCTTTAATTCATTCGTATACTTATTGTTTATTGCTCTTTATATACTTGTTTTTTGGCATTGGCAATGTAATGTTCAAAAAAACTTTAACACAATATATATCTATAGTATGTCATCATAAATTGATGAAATTAAATATATTCTCATTCAGGTAAATGTTTTCTTGAAAATTAGTTATGGAGTATTTTAAAAATGCTTTTTTTAGATAATCATAAATTAATAAATTTAAATGCATGTAAAATAAATAAATATTTATTTTATTGTCAAGTTTACATATATGACTATAACAGTATTCCGATAAGATTCATCGCAACAAGGGATGATTACAAAGAAAACTATAGGTATTCATACGTCTGATGTGACATGATATAATAGCTTACAGCTATAACGCTATAAGTTTATCAGTTAAGGGAATGGGTACCTTAACCTTATGTTAAAAATTTAATGATAAATCAAAGTTTTATTAGCAGTTAAGTTAATTTATATTCTTAGATTGAATGTGATTTATTAATGCAAGCTTTGATCTAAACTTAGCTCCACATTCATCACATTTGAATCCCCCAATACAGAATCTCATATGCTTTTGCAGTTGTTCCTTTTCTAAAAACTTGAACGCACATTTGACACACTTGTGATCCTTTTTCATTTTGATACCCAAATGCTTTCTTCTTATGTGATTCACTAGATTATTTTTGTGTTTGGTAGCAAAGCCACAGTAATCACATATAAGATTAGCAGTCTTGAAGCACAAATGCCAGTGAGTTTTGAGATCCTCATAAAATGTGAAACGTTTTGCACAATTACTGCATTCATGTAGTAGATGTTGATCAGGATCCAAAAGATGCTCACGTTTTATGTGTTTACGTACATGAGACATCCGTATGTACTCTTTGGAACACTGCATGCATCTAAAAGTATTGTTGGTTTGGCAATAAAAGCAACTATCAAGTTTGTGGCTTTTCTTTTTCTTGTCAACAGTGTAAGACTTGGAACAGCCAGGACATTTTACCTGGACCAGATGCTGTGTATCTATAAAGTGATAATATTATATTAAATAACCAGTTATGGATAAAAATTGATCAAAAAAAATTATATTAACAAATTCAATCAATAAATACCCATTTTTTCTTTTTTATTCATTATGCAAGAAATAATATTAAAGCCATTTTTATTTATAGGCACCAATCTCAAATTATTTTTCCTCCCTTTAGTTGATGTGTTACTTTTAGTCTTAGTTATTTTATTTTTTTTTGTTTCTATAATAAGAAAAGTCAATAATTATAATTGATTGTAAAAAATGTGTGAATAAGATTATCTTACCTTTATTTTTATTAGCTTTTGCTTTTGATGTTTCATTAATTGCAGCTTCAACTTCCATACGGCTCAAATTGACATGTTGTCGTAGCATATGCTTTCTAAGATTGTGTTTATAATTTGACTTTTGATTGCAAAATTTGCACTTAAAATCTAGTTTTACCTGACCACAAAGGCGTTTGTGCTTAAGCATATTTTGTCTGCCTTTGTATTTATTTTTACACTTTGGACATTTTACATAACCATTTTTATCAACCTCAGTCATGTGCTCAGCAAAAATATGACGACGTACATTATCTTTTATTGTAAATTGCCGGTCACAGTGTTCGCATTGATAATTACTTGGTGTGGCACATTTTTCATCTAGATGTTTACAAAAGTTACCCCACTTTAAATATATACGATTACAGGACTTGCAACAGTAACGCATTTGCACTTTACATTTGTTGCAATCGATCACCCTGACAGTAGTTGATGGATCAGTGGCTTTGCATTTGAGACATATGTATGTTGCTAGATTTAGGGTTTTCAAAGTCTTTTCTTGTACTGCCAATGATAAAATATGGAAAGTACTTGAAGATAAATGTTATATGATTAGAAATTAATTATTTTCAATCTGTGATCACTTACAATTTTCTTGTTCAATGGAGTTTGGTGCAATAACTTGAACTTTTTTATATTTATCATCACTGTGAATTTTTAATTTACTTTCAGTTGAATCTATTATTCTTGAGGAATTGTTTATTTCACAACTTGCATTTCTAATTGAATTACTAGTGCTGACATTGCAGTCTACATTTTTGTCTAGAAAAGATTAAAATATATATTTTGATAAGACTTATTACTCATTATTTGAGCTTACTTTCAGAAGTACATTAATTTGAAGTTACTTTGATTTTATACAAACAGTATAAGCAGTCAAATAAAATGCAATAAGATCATTTACCTTTTGAATGCATTGCATGTATTTTAATATGTTTATTCCATGTATAAATATATTTAGTCTTGAAAGAACAGAACTGACACTGGTAGTCATCTGATTTGCCACATACTTTTTTATGATATAACATGTAACGTCGATTTTTAAAACCTTTACCACAGTTTGGACATTTAACATAATCTTTTAGATCAATTTCAGTATGCCTTCGCTGTATATGTTCTATAATTTTATGTTTGGTAAAAGCTGTAAAGCTACATTCATTGCAACATAGCATTTTTTGCTCTTGTGGTTCACATACAGATGTTATGTGACTCCAACAACTTTCATATGATTTTATTACTTTTTTGCACTTTACACACTGGTACTGCAACAATTTATTACAATTTGGGCACACTTTCATTCTGTTCTTCTTTTTATTGTAATCCCTGACAAATGATTGATTACAACCAATACAGTAGAAATCAATCTTATTCTTCGTAGCTATAATAAAATTATATGCCATTGTTTATCAATAGAAAAATGTTTATTGCTATAATATTTTTTTACATTTATATATAAACTTACTAGTTTTTATTTCTTGCTTCACTTTAGGAATTTCCTTTCCTTCAAACGCTAACTTGAGTGCTTTTGCTGTAACAATATTGAAAATTAATATTGCCAGGAATTAGATTTATACCTTCGTTATAAGAATATTTAAAAAAAAATTTTTATGTAACCTTTGAATGCTTTTCCTTTTTTGACAATTTTGTGAAAAATATCATCAAACTTATTTGGCTCAAAGTTGCTCTTGTGTTGTTTTAGTAAATGTTTTTTAATGGAGTCTTTATATTTAGATCTTAAAGGACAAAACGGGCACTTAAAATGAGGTATGAGTCCACATGTAGCTTGATGTGATTTTAAAGAAGTCTTTTTAAATTTTACATCGCATTGTTGACACTTTGCAATGTCATTTATAAATCCACTGGCATGCTTGCTCTGAATATGCTGGAGAATCCGTGCTTTGCCTCTATTAGTCTTGTAATTGCAGTCATTGCAATATAAGAATGTTAGCTTTTTTGTAGACTTGCAAGTATTTAAATCTAGTGTCTCTGAATTAATAAGGTTGTTATTTTCAAATTACTGAGAAAATTTTGAGATTGTTATAATAGTTTGATCTCTACTTACCAGTAATTTCAGGTGAGGAGTTATTAGGTGATTCCAATCTTAAATTTTGTATAGCAGGTGTTTTACTAACTCTGTTTGTAACTTCCTTTGTTGTTGTTTCTCTATTATCCACTATTTTATTTGGAGAATTTTTATTATTTTCGATAAAATTAGTTGTATGATGGATTCGAGATTTAGTCTCTTTAATAGGTTTAATATTAAAAAACTGTAACATTGTTGTCTGTTTTAAAGCTTTTTTGTTATTTGGTTTTGGACTCGTATTAATTTTACTGGCTATGTTCAAACTGGTACTATTGTTGAAACTCTCATTAGTTTTGCTTGAGTCGAAAATTCCTCTTTCATGAATTAATTGTTTGGATTTAAAATAATTATCTACAACATTCCGATCTAAAATTACTTTTACAGTAGATAACTTCGAAAATTCATCATCATTTATTGTTTTGACGAAAGTATCTTTATTACTTTTGTCTAAGTCATTGTTATCTTTAAGATTTATCACAGATTGGTTTTCTTTGCCAATTGAATTATGATTATCCAATTTATTTTTATTTAGTAATCTTGTCCATGTTTTAAAATAGGATTTTTGGTTGGATACATTGTCTGAAATATGCAATATATATTTAGTAAAATAAATCTTATTTTTACTATTATTTCCTTTATTTCCTGTATAGACATTACTATATTTCATATTTTTGTAAAATTATTAACTTACCTAAAGCATGGACACTTTTGTGATTTTTTACTCTGTCGTCCAAAACATTTTCAATAGGTTTTGGTTCGTCCACATCATTGGTTATTTTATCACTGTTTCTGGATGGTTTATTGGTAGAAGAAAACAGCATTTGCATACCTCCTGCAAGTGTTGATACTGATGGTTTAATAGTCATATTTTTAGTCTTTGATAGTGCTACAATTGTAAATTAATGGGTTTGTAAAACAATAGAATTGATGTATTCCTTACAATTCAGAATTGTGTATGAATATTATCATTTACTCACTAAGATTGGCATTTAATACCATATTATTTGGTGACTTTGAACATTCATCAATGTCGACAACATCTACTTCTTCATCCTCATCTGTTAAAATATGGAAAAATTTGTGAAAATTGTGTTAAAGTGTTTTAAAAAGTATTCGTACCACAATTATTTTATCTAAAACTTTACCAGACATTGTACAGTTTGTGATATACAGTACAGTACTTTGTAAAAATTCTGGTATTCTAAGATTCTTCTTTGATTCTAATAATTTGAAATTTTCTTCATTTTTCTGTTCACCATCTATTGTAAAACAAATAAATGTTTTTGAAAATAATAATATTAAAATATTTCTAATCTATTTGAAAGATCATATGTTGAAATGTATGAATTGTTACCTAAATTTATATTGGTAATTAAATTTTGGCTAATTTGTTGACTGTTTGACATTGTGTCCAAGATATTTTTACTTTTATCCGGTAAATTTTTTTCGTAAACACCTTGTAATTGAGTATTTTTCACTTTTTTTTTAACTGGTTTATGTATTGTAGAATCTATGTAACAATTGAGAAAAAGTTTATCAGAATACTCAGAATTTGTATTAAAACAAAAAAAAAAAACTTACCACTTGTGATATACTTTTGCTTTACTGATTGTTTTGCATAAGACTCCATAGTGTAATGGTTGGTTTATAAAAAAAACAGCTTTATGGTTTTCCTAAATGATCACAATACAGATAAAAAATAGTTTTGGTTCTCATGTAAAAATCTATACAGAAAATAAAAGGATATATATATAGTTTTGGTTCTCTATAACTGAAATGTTAACTAAACAGTTCATTTAGTTTTACATTATGATAGTATTATCTGAACGTACACTTTAATAATACGACTATGTAAACAAAACACAAATTGAAACTTACAACTTGGAAAATCGGAGATACTTACATACATATCACACAGAGAAAGACAAGTTAGATTCTTGCAAATAACTTATATAAAGAAGAGGCTCTTAATCAATTTGTACAAAAAACATTTATGTACTCAAAAAGAAATTCAAATATACGAAACAAAACTAATCGTATATTTAGCGAAAAGCGACACGCACGTGGAACAAATCATGAGGTTAGGTTAGGTGTTGATACGAGATATGTTAGTGTATTTGACTGTCACTGTACCATGACTTGTTGCCTCTTATACATTTGTCCCTCGAGTGTATGTTGTGTGTGTGTGGTTCCGTTTCGAGCCTTGGGCGCACTACATCGTTCCAGCATCTCGAAGTGTTTTATCAGCTTTTAATTGTTTTTCAAAGTCAAACTCATCTCCACAATCATTGAGATATATTGCGAAATACTCCCTCTCGCCGCAAACGGCATATATTTTACATTCACAGCAACAATTTTCAAGCATCACTGACAAATAGAATCCTAACCTATAAGTGTACTCTCTAACAAAGGAGGATATAGCCTTCTGGCTAATCCTCATAAAAATCCAAGATGATACTAGATGATGAAGATACTATGGAAACATCTCCCATAGAAAACATAAAAAGAAATATACTAGATGATAGAAAAAGGAAAAATCTTAATGATTCTCAAGAAAATTCAGATCTAATTAACAACGTAAAAAAACCGAATTTTATTCAATCCACGCTCTCTCAATTTGACAATATGATAACAACACAAGATTCAAACACTCAAAACAAAAGTGATCTACCACCTGCTACTATCTACTCAGAAGATATCCCTCCACCGTATAAAATTATCATTGTACCGAAAGAAAAAACTATCAATACTGAGATCGAGGCAGTCTCCAATGCTAAACCAGCGAAACTAGAACCAATAGACATAGCTAGAACTATAGTTCCTATCCTACCAAACAATTCCATAGATGAAATCAAAAAGTCAGGAAGAAATAGAGTAACAATCATTACTCATAAAAGAAACATAGCTAACATTATACTAACAATGGACAAATTAAAGGAAAAGGATCTTACAGCATATATTCCAAACTCTTACATCTATAGAAGAGTAGTTATTAAACACATTCCTACTGACATTTCAGAGGCTGAAATTAAGAATAATATTGAACTGACATCCCCAGTTGCAAAATTAACTGTTCACAGTATAAGAAGATTTCATAGATTTACTAAAACTGAGTCCGGATCTACCTCATTGCCAACTACTACTATCATGGTTACATACAAAGGTCAAGTTACACCTCAATACGCCTATCTGTACAGAGTTAAATATACAGTGGAACCTTATATACCAAACGTCAAACTATGCACAAATTGCTTCAGACACGGACATACAAAATCCTTTTGCAGATCCAAAGCTCGCTGTATTCACTGTGGTGATACTAGCCACGCATCCACAGTATGTACCTCAAACAAGGAAGAACCCAAATGTATAAACTGCTCAGACAATCACCTGCCAACTGACAAAAATTGTAAAATCCGCCTTAGGGAACAAGCAATCATCACTATGGCTACAAAAAGAAACATCTCCATACAAGAAGCTAGATATAACTTCAACGAGCTTGCTACCAATAAAAAAAGATTACGATTCTCCAACTTCCCAGAACTTGATATTACAACAACTCCTGAAGAATTAAATTGCACTCAAGTCCAATCAACACCAAGAAGGAGACTCTTTTCTGAAGCTGTAAATAAACCTCAGCTAGTCAGTCCTAGATTTACTGTAAATAGATCACCTAATAAGATCAACAATATAAAAACCAACAAACATAATAATAAACATATCACAGAACACAAAAATCTGCTCATCTCCACAAACGGAGACTATAAGCTAAACTTTTCCCCATCAAGCCAAAAAGCCTCCCCTAACAATACCCACCTAAATGGAACTTCAGTCCAGACACCACAGGATTCCCCTATTATTACATTGAATGAGAAGGGTTATCTTATAGACAACAAAATCAACCTATCATTTCATGACATTCTAACTTATCTCTGTAATGACACGAATTTCTACGATAATATACTGAACATATTACAAGAAAACAATCAACTTGGAAATCAACCTGAACACGAAAACAGTTCAAACTCTAAATACACCTATCTGCAGTACTCAAATCAAAACTAAGGGATTTTCTTATCCGAACCTCTAAAATCTCATTATGGATCTTAACAAAGAAATAAATATTCTACAGTGGAACTGCCACAGTATCAAAAACAAATTACCATTTTTTAGAGATTACATAGTGGACTACGACATTGTCACGCTCCAAGAAACCTGGTTAGACGAATCTTTCAGTCTGAAAATCCCCAACTACAGCGTAATCAGGAAAGATAGAAAAAGTAGCCCACACGGCGGAGTGGCTATAGTTATCAAGAATAACATTCCATTTAAAGAAGTTCAAGACATATATTATAACGAAAAAACACTTGAATCAATAGCTATTTCAATCCCTTTAAATCTTTCAAATATTAACGAAGAGAACTCATTACTTATAGTGTCCATTTATCGAAACCCCTCAAAACATACATCAATTGAAGAATGGAATAACTTTTTCAACAGCATTAAAAACTACAAAAATATATATATAGGAGGTGATTTTAACGCACATCATTTTTCATGGGGCTCAAACAAAATTTGTAGCTCTGGAGAAAATCTACTCGAATCTCTTACAGATCTTAACTTATATATACTAAATGATGGAACTCACACTTATTACTCTAATAAGATAACAAACACGACTGACAATCTAAATGCTCAATCAATAATATCATCCCCCCTAGACATTACCTTAATTTCATCAAACCTTCTTCACAAAGTCAAGTGGAAAGTTCAAGAGGACAACATGTATAGTGACCATTTTCCGGTACTATGTACCATCGGACTAGAAATAGAAAAAATTCCATACAACTCTACTCACAGACTAAGCTATAAAAATATAAACTGGGAATTATTCTCAACTCGCATAAACAATTACATTGAAAAGAATATCCAGCTTTTAGACAACATGAGTATTGATGAACAATATAATATACTTATCAATCTATGCATTACTTCAATTTTACATCAAAATACCAATAAATCTAAAAAATCTTGTGATACATTCCTCGTACAAACTGACTTCCAAAACATCCCTCTAGAAGAACTAACAACATTAGACAGCATAAACTTAACCAAAAGCTTTAAAAGACGACCAGAGAAGGCCCCATGGTGGAATGACGAGTGCACTAAACTGACCAAAGAAAGAAGATCTGCAAGCTCACAACTTCTGAAAAACCCCACCCATGAAAATCTCAAAATTCTAAATCAAACAGAACTATCTGTAAAGAAAAAATTAAATAAAATTAAGAAAGAAAGTTTTAGAAAACACGTCAGCGAAATACTCACACCTGACACGGATACCAAAACTGTTTGGAACTTAATTAACTCTTTTAAAAATATTATAAATTTCAAACCAGATTTCGCTCCAAATAACGTCGAAATAATAACCAACTCAAAAACCTTCATAGAAGATTTCTGCCCACAGAACTCAACAGATAACAATCTCTACCAGCAATATACTTTACAAACAGATCATGATGCCTATCAAGAATTAGATAATCCTTTTACCATAAATGAAATGAACTTAGCCATCAAGGAGCTTAAAAAACATTCTTCACCAGGGCTTGACAAAATTGATTATGATCTACTTAAGAACACTCCTGACTCCTTCAAAGAAATTCTATTGAAAATATTTAACTTTTACTTTTCAAACTGCAATAGCCCAGCCATGTGGAAAAAGTTTCTAATTATTCTGATCCCAAAAGAAAACAAGAAAAAATTCAGGCCTATCTCATTAGCCTCGTGTATCTTAAAACTCAATGAAAAAATGCTCAACAACCGTATACATCACTATGTAGAAAAAAATGACTTAATCCCAGACTCTCAGAATGGTTTTCGAAAAGCTAAATCCTGCATTCATGCTATAGCCTACGTTCTTGCAGATATCCACCTAGCTTTGCACAATAACTGTTACGTCCTATGTGTATTAATAGATGTTAAATCGGCTTTTGATAACGTATGCCCCATAATCCTGGATAAAATTTTGACAGATCTAGGCTTTCCCATTAAAACCAGGTCGTTTATATTTAATCTAATCTCATCTAAAGAACTATTTTTCAAAGTAGGAAATAATCTACAAGGACCACATTACAAAAACAACGGAGTACCCCAAGGATGTGTTTTAAGTCCAATATTATATAACTTATACGTAAGCCTTCTCAGGAAAATCCTTCCTCAAGATGTATTCCTAGTTCAATACGCTGACGATAACTTAATTTACTTCATTCACAAAGATATTCCAACAGGAATTGCTAAACTACAGAATGCACTAGCTACCATAAATACCTACTTTGAAAACTTAAAACTCCAGATCACTCCAGAAAAAACAAAATTTATTATCTTCCATAATTCAACAATGAAGCCAAACAAGAAATACCACATCACTCTTAATAACACAACTATAGAAGAATCGATAACAGTAAAATATTTAGGCATGATCTTAGATAACACCTTGACATGGGAAAAACATGCTGAACACATAATATCTAAAACGACTAAACAACTAAACATTCTAAAATTTCTACGTGGCACATGGTGGGGTGGTCACCCACAAGTTCTAAGACAGATCTATATCTCATTAATAAGAAGCTCGCTAGAGTATGGTTTATTCCTCACATACATTAAAAATTCAAAATTAACGGACAAAATCCAAAAAATCCAAAATCAAGCTATTCGACTAGCCCTTGGATATAGAAGATCAACTCCGATCAATGTACTCCATTCAGAATCAAAAATTGAATTTTTCAAAGATCGCATACAATACTTATCAGATACCTTTATGTTAAAACTCCTAGCTCATGACTCACCTCTACTGAAAAAAATAGAAAATCTCAATAATGCCATAGCACACAATGACAGACTGAATATTAAAAACAGATTTCCTATTATAAAATCCTACAGAGAAGTAAACCCCATAACACAAACAAAAATTCTAAAATACCTGCACCCATTACCATTTGATTATACATTTGAAGCTATTATAGAAGAACTAGACATAAACGTAACATCTGGGCCACGTATAAAAAATTCACCAAATCCATCTCTGGAATTTCAAAAACTCTTCAACAGAACCATAGCAAATCACTATTCAATTTTCACAGATGCATCAAAAATCCCCAATCAAGAGAATACAGGACTAGCCTTATATATCCCATCAAACAAGGAAGCTTTCAAGTATAAAATTCATTCAGAAGCATCAATTTTTACCGCTGAAGGTCTAGCAATTCTACTAGCAATTAACAACATTAAAGATGCAAACAAGAAAAGAGCATTTATCTTCAGTGATTCACTAAGTGTCCTAACCGCTCTAAAAGAATATTCTCCAAACAAATCAAGAAACACATCTCACATCATTCTCGACATAAAAGATATCCTACATAATTGTTCACATCAAGGCATTAAAATTACACTGATTTGGATTCCTGCGCATCACAATATTAACCATAACGAAACAGTAGATTTACTGGCTAAAGAAGCAATCACTGATGGCATTAACATCATCTACTTTCTTCCGTACTCTGACTTTATAGAAAAAATCAAGCAAAAATTTAGCAGTAAAACACATCAACAATTAACAGATCAAGGACTCTACAAAGGCACTCTATATTTCAGTAATTATTACAACTCACATCAATCAAAACCATGGTTTAAAAAGATCAACCTCCCAAGAGAACACATAACAACCGTCAATAGATTACGTGCTAACCACTACAATCTAGCAGCTAGTTTATTCAGAAAGAACATGACACAATCCTCATCATGCGATTGTGGTCATGAATCACAAGACATAGATCACATTTTGTGGGACTGCCCACTTTTCTCAAATCAAAGATATAGTTTTATCAATAAACTTAACCGCTTCTACAATAAGAAGAAAAAACCAACTCCAAAGAAATCAACTCATTTACTTAAGAACCCCAAAGAAAAGCCAGCCAAAATATTAACTGAATTCATCCAACGCTGTAATTTAAAGATTTAAAAGCCTATGCTTACATACATTTAAATACCCAAGGATGGAATCTCTACATTACCTACTCCCGATCACATATGCAAGGTGGCGTATCGGCGTCGCAGTTCCATCTGCAGAACAG
>UCOJ01001767.1:0-21323 GCA_900474305.1 Cecidostiba fungosa
CAATTACTTGACATCAGTTATGTTTGTTTTGAGGATTTTGCCACTTTTGTAAAGATACTTTTACTCGCCAATATTTTACCTTTTAGAAAGGTTTTTGTAGTAGTATGGAATACTTTCTGTTTACACATATTTAAGTTATCATTTCTTCCGGGCGTCCCGAGATGCACTCGTTTTTTTTTTAATTTCATTTTCCATGTTCTTCTTAGAGTCTTTATGCTATTATAATTACCACCATATGATTTCATCTTTCATCTACAAAAAGCCTAATGAACTAACGTTCCTACGGGCTGTCCCATCACAGCCTTATCTTGTTTATCTATCGATCGAAAATTACAAATACTCTACATTTTTAATTATTCAAGCAATGTTTGAATATATTAACTATTTCAATTCAAGATAGAATATAATAATAATTACTTTATGAGTAATATTGGATCCAAAGTTGAAAAAATAGATTGAATAAAAGCATCGTATTGTCAGTAGGCGTCAAAATGTGTTTGAGTGGCTTCAAATTAACGTTTATTACTTTTGACGTTTATTACTTTTAGTACTATTAATAATATCACTATGTTTTTACACTAACATGTTTTATCTCTTTTTTTTCTAGTTTCGTGGAGCTCTGGAAAAAGAGGTAAACATTGATTACCGTGCATTCATACCATCGTTGAATCTCAAAGAGTGTGGGTTACAAAGGGATACACTCAAAAAGCTTTGCAACGATGTGTATGTTTTCTATTCGGAAGATATTTATGAAGATGAGGAAGAACGGAGGTTGGCAGCAGTCATCTCGGACACCGAGATCGTAAAAGTAGACAATGTTGAGGATAACGTTACTAAAGAGATTCTAGAAGAAGTTTTTGCGCAGCAAGAAAAAGGCATATATACAAGATATTGCCCAATTGCCTCAAGGACACAGCTTCTGTTTAGCGGATATACCGTCACTAATTCACAGATCTGTGAACCCGAGTATTCCAATCCTACCAGGTGTTAACACACCAATGTGGTATACTGGTTTGAGAGACAGCTACACTCCTTACCATATTGAAGATAGCAATACTTGCAACATTAATTGTTTGCTAGAAGGATCAGATAAGCTGTGGATTGTTGTTAGTAATGCCTTCAGGTCAGAGTTTACGGAAAAGTTTGCTCATTACGTAAAAGAAAAAACGAAAAAAAAATCAATATGCTCACAACTGTTAAAGCACAAAATTTACGCAGTGACTTCTTTGCTGCTACAACAGTGGGGAATCCCGTACAAAATTGTGAAGCAAAGTGCTCGTGACCTATTTTATATCCGAAGTGGGACGTACCACACAGTTGTCAACACGGGTAGAAATACCGCTGAGGCTGTCAATTTCGGAAGCACTTTGTGGAACTCCAATTATGATCCACCTGCGTGTGAATGCGCCAAAAACCGTAGGTATGTTCCAAAAGTTTCATCTATTGTTTACGGGGCTCAAAAAATTAGAGTTGTACACGAATGCAAAGAAAACCAATGCAAGAGAGAATTTCTGACGTTGAAATCCTTCAGAAAGCACCAATTAATGCAGCATGAAATCCAACATCCAAGTTGAAGTTGTACAGTTTGCGATAAAATTTTTTCAACAAAATTTAATTTGGAACGCCACATGAGAAATCACGGTCCTGTGAACAATAACAAGAAGAAAGTTAAATGCGACAAATGTGGCAAGCGTGTGAAAAATTTGTACTCACACAATTACAATGTCCACTCTGACAATCTACTGAAGTCCGACAAGTGCAACGGACACATTAGAAAGACTAATTATCTTCGCCACGTCGAGAACTGCAATCCCATTTGCCCGAATTGTAAGAAAACCTTCCGCAGCACTAAGTACTTAAAACGACACTTACAAAAATGTAAATAATTCATTTAACTACAGTCTTATAATTACGATTTATTATAATTTACTTTAAACAATTTAAAAATCAAACGTTTTTTGCGGATATTAATTTCTAGTTTTACTTTGCAAGTATTTCGAGTTACCTTACAATTATTTTTCATTGTTGAATATTTCATACATTATCGTATGTACGTCAATGTTAAAAGATATTCGCCATGCACGTAAACTGACATGCAGAAATGGACTATTTATGTCACTTGTATCGTGTGCTATGAATGCACTATTTCTGCTAGCACTTTTCTATGAAATAAAATATTTGTAGGTATTTGGCATCTTGGTTTAAACATTCACATGTAAGCATTAAAAAAATTATCGGAAAGCTTTTTACAATACATTTGAAATTATTAAAATCTACATTTATTATGAAATTATGTGAAAATTACATACGAAGCTTGAAATTAGTAAAACAAAATTCTCACAGTATTTATTAATTTTACTTTTGAAATAATTTCTTTTCAAATGCAATATACTTATGTATTGAATGCAATCGACCAATAATGCACATAAGCATCTTGATATAATTGTTAACGAACATCTTGTAAAATACTGTCTTGTTGTATTGGTGTATTATGTGCTAAAACATATTTTCATTTGATGGGTGAATCGGCAATATATACGTAAAGAATAGAAAAATTTATAAACTTGCGATTCATAAACATAAAATATTTGTAATTTAAACATTTTTTTTAAGAGCATGCTTTACTATTTGATGAAAAAGTTTAAAAGTTCTGCAGTTTATTATAGGATAAATCTCTTTACGCATACATTCATGGGACCGTTCAATGAATCATAATTAAAAATCAAATGATTTAATTTATTTTGTAATACAAAATTTAATTGTAATGTACTTTGATATAAAACACATAACACCATTTTACGTATTTACTATTTCAATTGTACAAACTATTATCTAAAAAGAAACATAAATACAAACGATTTTTTCTTCGTGATACTACGTATTTAATATTGAAATGAAAATAATTTTTAAAGGTTTGATTAATGATTAATATCTAAAGAAGAGACCATTTCATTTATGAGTCGACTTCCTACCAAGGGATGTCATATATACTCTATTTAAAACGATGTTTAATTGAACCACGGCACATATATTTCAAGAGTCAGAAAATATTAATCAATGTACAATGTTATACATACCTGATTAAGATGATAATGTCTTTCAGGAGACTAAACTGGGCAGTCAGAAAAACCAAGGCAGTAGATTTGACGATTGAGGCCTCCCTCCACATCAGCATCGATGTAGCCGAGAACATATCAAAAAAAGAATTTACGAGCCAAAAACGTGTCCTTTCTTTCTCCTTTCGTCATTTTTTATCATCTTTTCTCTCTATAAATGTATTCTTTCTGTGATCCTTAAAGTAAATAAAACAGCTCAAGCACTTATATTTTATTGTAACTAATAGTACATGTAATCTAAAGCATATAAATAATTTAAAATATGTTCTTTTCATTTTTTTTTCAATAAAAATATATGCTTTCTAAATTGTGTTATTTAATTAGTAACATCTCCTAGTGATTTCACAAATTATTTGTTTCTCTGAGTCATAGCGTGAAAATGTCATAACTATCAATGTATTTTTTGATGTTTGTAATATATTTTGTTACAAAATTTAGCCATTTTATGTATTTATTCAATATTTTATCCAATCAATTTCAACAATTACTTATGATCTTATCCAGCACTACATTTCTACTTTTGTTCTATAATACGCTAACATGGAAAGCAAATGTATAAAATCGATTTAATTAGATGTACAAAACTACAACTTTAACCGTCTCATGCAGTAAAGTATTATATCATTTATATGAATAATAAGATTACTACGAAAAATAAGAACTACATTAATTCCTTTAATGTTGCAGGCATAGTGGGAATAGCAGATAACTTCCTATTTTTTAATATTTCAAAAAAATGCATTCTCATCATGCAAACATCCATAGAAAATGAAACATTAAAAGGATCGTTTACGAGAATGATATGAGTTGCAAGTGCTGCGGTGTAGATACCACAACTATGACCATCTGGTTGCTTCGTCATTATTTTAGCAAAGACAACATCATCTTTAGTTATATTAGGAAAACATTTTGATACGTAATCCATTTATTTTTGCACTAATTTTCCTTGACTGTAATTGGGTAAGGTGTCATAAATGTGAAGTAGAGATCCATCGTAACAGCCCAAGCGCCAATGATTTGTAGAAAAACCCCCAAGTAAAACAAGACTTCTTTTGTTTCTGCTGGTATAAGAGTACAAGGATAATATTGGTACATAACACTTTGTACCTCGTAATCTGACTCTCTATTGCTTTGCAATCGAAAGCATTGGGATCTGTATAAGAACCTTCGCAGATGACATCGTCATTATCAGAATCGACATTAGTTAAAAAGTAGACAACTGTGGCTTCATATTTTGTTCCCAAAATTCATCATCTCGTTCAATCCGTTGAATTGCCATTCCCTTCGATGTTCTTAATGCAAAAACGCAATATTTTCATTGGGTTATGTGGAATTGTCCTTGTACTTGATAAAACCAATGATGATTTTTTTTCATGCTATTAGTTCTTTTATCTACAAAATTCAGGTGGGGGAACTTTTCAATTGCTTCCGAAGGATTTTTTATTTCTACGATTCCATCGTCATCTATAAGTCCATCTGGAGAAGCACCGAATCGTGGATCTACTGGATCTATAAACAAACCATTTTTTAAATTTCCTTCGACAATCTTTCAGATAATTCTTTGCGCGCTATATCTTCAGTTTCTCGACCATATTGCATTGCAACTGTATCATGAAGAGTAGAAAAAAGAATTGATTTCACGAAATTACTGCACGATGTTTTTGCCCTCATACGGCATATGCGACCAAAATTTGAAGCAGTTAACATATGTTTTCGAAGGTTAATCCACAAGTCTGAATTGCCTTGCTCTCGCGTCTGAATTTCAATATTTATACGGTCTTTTTGATTTTCTAACAATTTTGCCTTATGTTCGTCGCGCAGTAACGCCAATTGTTCTTCCGTAAGGTCTGGTTTTTCACATTGTGGCCCATAATTTTTATCGGTTTTATGATAAATATATTTTCGTTTTCTTCCATTTGTTATCCTATATATTCTTGTTCGAGCAACTTTTGAAATACGCTTTTTTATTACATCTTCCAAAGAAGGCGGAACTTCTTTTCCAATACCTTTGTAAATTTGAATGAAAGCTTCATTTGTATTGTGTTGTATAACAGAAATTGCAACTCGTGTATTGTATTGACTACTACATCCGTAATTTATGCGTTTACCGTTAATTTCTTTACCAACAATACTATTGAATGACTCTACTAAGTTATTAGTAACTTTGTGTAGTAAGCTCTCTGAATGATTACTTAAATATTTGTTGGGATCCTCAATTTTATCATAAAGATTAAATGCTTTCAAATAGGGTACATAATTAAATTCTTTTTTAGGAGAATTAGATTGTTCGTTGCAATTGTAGCCAAATTCTCGACATCTTTTATGTTCGCCAAATATATGAATAGGTATATTTAAAATGCGCCGTCGTAAACCTTGTACTTTTTGTTTCCATGATTTGTTAGAGTCCATAAGTTCTCTATCCACTTCATCAACGACCATTTGTCGAATTTTTAAAATGCTATCTCTAACCATATTCCGAAGCGTGACAAAACCTTTTTGACGTTGCGATTTGGTTTGAGTTACAGAAGTCACGGTCTTCGCCTTTTTCATAAATTACGTAGTAAATGATTAGTACATTCAATTTTGTGAGGTATTATATTAAATTTTCCGTACGGATTAGCATTAATTAATTTTTTATGAAAATTACTGTCACCATCCCCAATAAAATTTTTATAAATTATTTTGTGATCATCAAAACTCTTTTTGAAACCCTCAACTAAGGCTTCAGATTCCATTAACGTTGAAGAAACAGAGTATGAAAAATTTCAACAACAATTATGTGCTTCAGGAGTTTTCCCAATTTTTTTGGCTCTATAACATTTAGTACAATACTTATTTTTTACGCCAACGTATAAAACTTTTCCGGTTCTCTGTCCAATAATAGCTCCTAACCCAGATAAAGAATCATACTTTGTACCATAAGATCTTGTTAGCCAATTCCCATCAACTATTACGGTAATAAAAGGAATTCCATTTTAATCAACGTTACCAGCTTCTTTGGCTAATTTTGCCTCTTCTTCATTGGCTTTCCTCATGCTTTCAATACTGATTCTTTGAATATGAAGAAAAAGCAATTCTTGGTGACGTTTAAATGTTTTATCAGTAATGTAAGGGACGCCTACGCCTGCGAATATACCATCAGTTTGTGTGTAACCTACGCCTTCTACTAACGTACTGAAGACAGAAGCTTCAGTTACACCCAAAACGTCCTTCGATACTCCTTCAGACCACGCACGACACTTTTTATGACATTTTCGACATTTAAAAATAAACTGTGATCTTAGACCTCCATGATAGTTGCTTTCTCTTTGAAATAGCCAATCTTCTAAGCTACATTTCTTTGAATCGTGCACTTGCAGTTTATTACGCAGTTCACGCCAAATGTAATTGAACTCAACGATCCGTCGACCTTGAATTTTATTTTCTATAAAATCTCTAAATTTTTTAGAATCTCTCGTTGAAAGATTTTTTTGTTTATACTTGCCTATTTTTCTGTCAATATTGAACCTTCTACATACGTTTTTATTAATTTTTTTTGTAGAATTCGAAGTTTATGTACGCTTTGTTTATAAGATTTTAGCTCCTTCTTGAAGTCTGTATTGTAATTGGCAAAATGTTTTGAAACAAGCAACCCGAATAAGAATGGTGATAAACACAAGAAAATTAGTATGATGTGTGATAAAATACCATTACTTTTATTCTTGCTTTTGTTTTCATCAAATCGAGAATATTGAAGCGATTCATTGCAATATTTTTCTTCATTACCCTCAAAACAGCTTTCAGGAAAGCATTTACTTGTACTTTGTTATTTACCATTATTTATCTTTCTCGTGTTGCTCAAATCATTCGCAATCGCCGAGCTATTAGGGGGTAATGGTTCAGAAGTACAGTCACGAATTTCATCAGAATTGCATGCAATTTCCATGCAATAAGAATGTGTAGTGTTAGAATACGATAATTGTTCTTCAGAAATACTATTGGATCTGTTACATTTATCAAATAATGCACTATTTTCTGTGGCTATTTCGTCATTCTTGCGAATCATCGAACCAAAAAAATCATGTCTTACATTAAATATTTTATTATTATTTGCCTGTTCTGAACAATTATCGTTCTCTGACACTGTAATATTATTCAGCTTATCAACTCTTGAACCGCCAACCATAGCATCGTCAAGAACTTCATTCCACATACCTTTATGCTCACTTTTCCGTACAACTTTTTCCACACATTGACTTGCTAATTTGTCGATTGCAGCTGCTACATTCTCAGAAACGATTTTTTTCATCCGGCTGTAGAAAAAATGTTGTCGTTAGTCGAGAATAATGAGCATTATACATCAGTGCAAACGTTTTCCGTAATTATTTTTTCTTTTGGAAATTTTAAACGTAAGCGTCAATTTGTATCAAACTTTAATCTTTTCAATTTCATTAACTCATTCAAAATATGTATAAAATTGTATATTGTGCAACTAGGGGGGAAAATTGGCTTTTTCTAGTGAGGGTGATATTCTGAGAACGTATGATGTAAACAAAGGCATGACTTTAATTCCAAATAAAAGACTATCGAGCATCGCATTTAACATTGAAATGTGTTTTACATCATGTATAAAACATGCGATCAATTTTTATAATTTACCTTACACTACGTAAGGCTATAATACTGCTAGATAGTAGAGACTCAATATCAAGATATAATCTAGAAAAATCTTGTTTTTATAAAATACGTATAAAAAAGTGCTTAAACTCTGTGAAAACTATGGGCTTGTCTATATCCTGCATGTATACAATGCTTCTTCCTGTATACAATGCTTCTTGTCGAATTTGATCAATTCACTAACAATTCATTATTACAGATTCTATTAAAGATACAGTTTTACACAAACATGCATCTCCTGAACACCCTGGCGTCTGGCGATACCATCAGTAAAAAATGGTTTCAGCTCGCAATTAGTTTGCGATTAGTAAAACATGAGAAATAGGAATGCCATCTCGTGGATGAAATTTGCAACGCGACTGAAGGTTTCTCAAATTCTCATGCATGTTATAACATACATATAATTGTAATTATATTGCTAAACTGCCACAAATGTTGTCAATAAAATTCCGCGTATGGCATTTACATCAGTGGAAAAAACCCTCCCCTTCGAGCAGCTTTACATTTAGCAAAACACGTATGTCATGTGGATCCTATAGAGAACTAAAGACCCTAACGAAATAAGAGCACATTTCGAGCGCATTCATTGCTCTTATCATCGTAGAGTTCATTCTCGCCCTTTGGACGCAAAATCGGATAAAAGTGCAGTTGCAGATGTCGAGCATCATGGAAGTTTGATCACAACAGTGCAAGCGTATTATTCATTTTTAACCGTTCATTCACCATGCACACTGGCAAAGATCCAACGGAGATAAGAGCACACTCCAAACATATTCGTTGCTCTTATCCCCGAAGATAATTTTCTGGAACTTTTAACGCAAAATTGCCTATAATGTACTATTATTGCACATTATAGGCCAAACTTCTATAACGCAACAATAGTGCAAACTTGTAATTAATCTTTTAACCGTTGATTTATCATATACAGCAGGAAAGACCGCACTGAGATAGGAGCCCGATTCAAGCGCGTACGTTGCTCTTATCTCCATAGACTATTCTTTCGTGACTTCAACATGATAATGTATAAAATATGTCGCTGCAGGTGCTGACTAGCTTTATATTTAATAAAACAATATTTGAACTTTTTATCAAATTGATTAGATTTTAAGCCTGGAATGTATTGAAATCAGATTCTACGAGCTAAAATACAAAAATACTGTTTTGTATCTGTGACGTTCTCTAATGTTTACGAAGAATTCTCTCAATGACTTAACTAAACCGGAAAACAGAGGTCTAGCTTGCACTGGACAAAAAAGCATCAGTTCCAGTAAATCACCTTTCGTAGAATCTACTGATGGATTGTCAGAAAGACAAAGTAGCGGAAACTAAGAGTCGCACAGGACCTGTAGTGTGCTAAAGTGGGAGGAGAGAGGCCGCAGTAGTGGTTCGGGAGGTATAGGCCGTATAGCCCGCATAGGACCAGTTTCAACATTCTGCGCATCCGATACGCGTCTACTGCGCATGGTTCTTCAGTTGTACTGACACTTACTTCCCGTGTGTGTGCGGTGCAAGCGGCTCTCGCTCAAAATACATATCACATTAGGTATAGTAATAGTCTTGAAGCTTTATCCGTTACTGCATATACCCTTCATAATGTCGATCCCAGTTCTCTGCAAGATTATCTGAATACAACGGCAGACTATCTATATTACAGTGCCATCTGTAATTATTTCTGCCCAGAGATTCTATGAAAAATTGAATTCCTGACGAATTCAATTTATCATATATTGCCCTATTCGCTCTCTTTTTTAATACAAAAATCTTTAACAGAGATAAGAAGAGCAAACCATCCAAGCAACAATTGCGTATTCTTGTGGACTATGTAGAAGACAACCCTACTCTGGTTCCGGGTAACGTGACTACTGCAAACATTCACCTTTGGAATGATTTATCACCAGATCTCAATTCTGGCATTGGAGGTATTATAAGGGAAACTGAAGCATGGGCCACAGTAAGATTTTGTATATTTCGTATATTTGCATTGAAGTTATATTTGACTTAAAAAAGTAATACAATATTCGCGTATTGGAAACATTTTTCAGCACAAAAAAATACATGGAATAGTGTATTTATATATAAGGGAGTTATGTCACCAATAATTATCCAGTTTAATATAACTCATTTTTAAACATTTTACGCCTTTTATCCGCAAAGCGCTACATTCGATTTTAACTCACGTAATTTATGTGAAGAACCCTTATATTAATTGTCAAAATATTGTTTAGTATAAATGTTTGTAATCATTTTTAGTGCTGGAAAGATTTGAAGTGTAGAGTACTGCAGAGGCAATCCCTGTTACGAAGAAGCTATGATAATGAAGACTCAGTATCATTAACTCCTGATTATGTAAGAGTGCTACGCATTGTGGAAGAATATGAAGCAAGTCTTTTAGCTGAAAGAGATTCTGTTAGAGACAGATCCCCTATACACTACCAGGGAAGTCAGACTCCATCTATTAAAAGTCACTCATTGCACAATCATCGATTATCTGCAAACAATAATGAAACAAACAAAACTGAAGAGAGTAACTTTTCAGCTTCTTCAAAATCGAGGTTACTTAAAACTTCAGGAAAGAAAGAAACTGTAAAGAAGAGAGAACCTCTCAAATTCTTTGGATTTCAATTTTTATTGAGCATGCCCGAAAGTTACAATTCTTCTGAATTTGAAAAAATTGATTTGACAAAGAAAAAACGTAAAAATAAGGGTAACTATACAGTCCACATTTTATCAAGTAAGGTATTCGAATTTATTTTTATATTTTGTATTATTTTCAGGATCTCAGCATTCATTAAGTCCGCCTAAAAGTTGTAATAATTCGACACCTGAAATCACAATTGATTTGACAAAGAATGAATATCCAAATAATGGTAAGAGGCAATTCATCTTAATGAAAATAATTGTTAAAGTAGAATTTTTTGAAATGTGTATATTATTGAAGTGATAAATCATCATAGGAAGCTGGCGGGTGAACTATTTTCGAAATTTTCATACTTCTTATACACTGTACTAACAACTTCAGACGCGCTCCGCGCGTTGTTCTTATCATTTATTCTCAATTTTTATTCTTTGAGGTTAGGACTTCAAATTTATTAGAAATTCATGGAAAAAAGACCATGAATGAAAGTCAATTTTTACTTTTGTAATTAAAATATTATACTTGATTCGAAAATACTGCGAATCTAAAATAATTCGATGCAAATGCAAACGAACGACATACCGACGTGTAAGCGGAAAAAAACGCTATCTCGGCTCGACGATGAAGAACTCGCTATATCTCGTCTCGGCAGTAAAGAACTCTCTATCTCAGGAGGATTGTTTTCTGCACGATTTTAAAAGACGATTCCTATAAAATGTATAATTAGCTAAAAATACTAAATTAAATCCTCAGTTGAGCCACTTCCTTTTCGCAGAAATCGTCTGTTTAATTCGTGCAGAAAACAATCCTGGCTGAGATAGAGTTCTTTACCGCCAAGCCGATCGAGATAGAGTTTTTCACCTTCGAACCGAGATACCGTTTTGTTCCGCTCAGCCGACAGAGTACATCTCATTCAATATCTTTCGATATATAATCACAACCATTGTTCTATAGGGGTATTTGCGTCGCGTTTTCGCAACGTTTTTAACATAAGTATCTTAACAATATCCAAATTTCTATATGTTTACGATAATCGAAGTAAAATAAAGTTATCGCTTCGGGAAGGCAGTCCGAGAGTTCTCTTCAAAAATATTCGCAATTGTATAAAATTAAGAAACTGAAACATTTTATTATAATTTTTATGATAGATTTTTTAATATTGTTTCTCATAATGGTTTTTCTAGTTTTAGGAAAATCTTTGAATTTAGAAACTAAATCAGCTGTGAACGTTGTAAAAGAAACTATGTGTAATCATTGCGCTATGGTGTCGAATTGTTTTGAAAGACAGAATGATGTTATCACTAATCGAGTTGAAGAAATATTGCGTACCATGCTTCGGTCTTTTGTTGAAATGCTAGATCGTCGTTATCAGGTCATAGAAAACCAAATGAAGAAGACAATGATTCATAGGAGGTAAAACGATTGTTTTATTAGAAACCATCGATACAATATAGACTTGTACTAATGTAATTACAATTTGTTTAGGTATCTTGTTCGTATAATGATTATGAAATTTCCTGACGTATGGAGAAAAGTACTCGCTCCATTATATTTGTTGTTCTTATTCCAATAAACGGACTTCTCGCACTTTTAATATAAAACTGCCTCAAATGTGCTGTTGTGCATCTATAGTCGCTTGAAGGACAGCATAGATGCCTATGTCACCGATGAATGTATCGCAGCATTATTTCCCTATACCGCAAATACAGGTCCTGCAAATGCCTGTAACTCAATTGACTACCCTGTAGATGTCTCAAATGCTGGCCTCACAAATGGCTGCACAACAGATGTCAATGTTTGCAGCTATATTGTACAAGGAAAAATGCCGGTGGTACAACATCAAGCGGCAACGGTAAACACCATGTTTGAAGGTAGTTTTAACACGTTCTATGCGCATAATAGAAATTTTGCGTTCATCTATTTAACATGTTTGAACACCCTGTTTTATTTTCAAATGAACATTAGCATCACTGCTTTACTCTTTTTGATTCAATTCATTATATTATTTATATTATGACATGCGATATATGGACTGTATTTATTGCTTGTCTCGTGCGCCCAGCCCAGATGCAGATGTTGAAATTATTCAAGGTTAAGCGTATAATCATCATTTTTTTCGTGCTGGGATCACGTTTGTTCTGTTTTCTTGGTGCGCGGAAAAATGGAAAGCGGAGAGGCTAGAATTTCTTTATCTTAGTTTTTAATTAACATGCGACAGTTTGTAGCCAATTCATCTCTGTACACCATATTTATATATCTTGAGTTTATAAGCGTAGACAAACATACCGTTTTCTAATTCTAAAAAAGCCTCTTAAGATTATCATAACATACATACAGACACACGCGGGTTTACTTCAGTTATGTATTGCGCGTCTTAATTAATCGTATAGATTATTATTACTTGTGTAATTACTACTTTTACGGTTATTATTAGCAAACTTATCAACAATTAGTTACATTTAAAATGGCGTCATAGTGCAAGCGATTATTATTTATTCCTTCCGTAGCGTACTTATATCAAAAGTCTTTTGGTTTTATAGTCCTTTTATATTGATCTAGCGACGATTTCATCTCTTTTCCTCTTAAAAAAGGTCAACCATTTTGTTTTACTGGGGAGAGGATTAAATTTCTCTATTTGACATACACCACATACGCACAGGTGATAGACACAATATAATACTGCATGTGATGATTAGTTGATGAATATTTTGTATAACCGTAAATAATATTATTAATACTATGATTATATTATTATTGTTATTATTACTGCGTACACTCGAAAAAATGTATAAGCTATTGCCAGTAGCCGTGGACAGTTTCTAAGTGAGTGATCGGCCGTCCAGGATTTTGAAAATGCTTCATTTTTTAATAAAGGAATGTTAGAAAGGACATCGTTGTTTATTTTATATTTTGTACTTTTTCAATTGCTACATGTCGTATTCATAAGCTTTTATTTATTATACGATAAAAATTAAAACGCTCGTTGTTTTTTTGATGTCGAAGATGTACAAGATTTTATGGCATAATTCGAAATCCTTACACTATTTAACATACTAAGTAATGACTTATAGTAACGTTTGCGCTCGGCCCTTGCTCTTATCATCGTATAGTCTTAGTCGTGCTGTGAGCCATCACAGATTAATTTGTAGGGTCAATAAATTATTTGTTATACTATCTCGCCAAATGGCAGGACACTATGGGAAATGATCTACTCATCCAGCTATTGTTTACTCTTATAAATGCAATGAAAAAACAAAAAAATTGCTACTAGAATAAGAGCATGCGCCGTGCACTTTCGTGCTCTTATCCCCATATAATCGTTTCACGAGTTTGTTTCTAAAAAGTCAAGATTCGATTACAGATCATTTTCAGCGGTATAAAGTTTGCAGGCATAAGAGCACGTGCGAAGCGCTATAGTTACTCTTATCCTTGTAAATTCTCAGTCGCAGTAATCGATCGACGATTCGTTATCAAGAACTACGAAAATACGAGACTTCCTAATAATTTTAATTACAATCGCAACAATCCTTCAAATAATCAAAGCACCTTCAGGCCTACGTGTTTTTACTGCGGCATAAAAGGGCATACAAGAAACGCCTGTTTTAAGCTACAGCGAGATATGCGCTCGGGAAATGTAGCACAGGGAAACGCCGAGTCTCTTTCTCAGGAGGGCGCGCGGAGAGAGATGACATCTGGCACGCGTCCAACAGATTCCAACGAGAGGATTACTCCCCCATCCGCATCGAAACAATAAATTTGAGTCGAGCAAGTACGGTGCCCACCATACGAGTTGACATCGGAGAATTTAACAAGCCGTTAGAGTTTATGCTCGATACCGGAGCCTCTGTTAGTTTAGTGCGTAAGTCGGAGGTATCGCCCTACACTAACATAAACACAGACGAGATTATAAGATTAAAAGGCATAACAACGCAGTATCTTTCGACTCTCGGGAGAGTGACAGTAGATTTCAATAATGTGTCAACAGACTTTCATTTAGTCGACGACGATTTTCCGATAACTGAAGCTGGCATATTAGGCAATGATTTCTTTCGCAAAAATGAGGCAAAAATTAATTATTATGAAAATTATATCGAAGTCAATGGACAAATAATTCCTTTTGAAAAGTATCCTACGGAAATGGAACCTATAGATACAAGACCAGAAAGGGAAGTTACAAGTGAGTCTAAAAATACGCGAGCTGGAAGCGATCAGCGTGAAAAAGGGGAAACAGACCGTGGTTATGATGATTTTTATGTTGACGATAAACAAAGTATGTTTGGCCAAGAAAATTATAAGTTGATTGAAGGGAATAACGAAGTAATTGGGGGAAGTCGTGAATTTATTGATGAAAAAGATAACGAAAACTCCTATATACGAGACGAAGGTATTTATGATCCAGAGAACGTTTACGCGAACTTTGATACAAGCGATCATGACGCTATTGAAAACGATGAGTTTATTATTCAAGAAACAAATGACGAATCAAGTAAAAATATATATACAATTGAATATGTTGAGAATTTATTTAAAGAAATTGAGCGTTTAAAGAAACTTGCACAAGTTAACACTTTTCAAGGCAACAAGAGTGAACAAACTAATTATGTGGATTTTGAAAAAAATATCGTTATGAATAAAATTGAATCTAGTGCAGAAGACACTGAAATGAAAAATAAAATAAATATTGTTGAAATTGTTGATGATGAGTTAATTAATGATTATGTTGATACGAAAAAAGTATTGGTTGATGAGGTTACGGGGAATATACCAGAGGAGAATAAAAGTAACGATAATTATGCGATAATCGCTAATAAGGCCACTGATTACGAATTCGATGAAAAACTTGAAAATTGTTTACTGGAAGAAAAGTCTATAAATGCTGAAACGTTTGAAATACTATATGGGGATAAGCAAAAATATGGAATGAACAATTGCTATTTTGTTGAAAATTATATTGAGAATGGTCAAATGGATGACTTATGTTACAATTATATGGAAATTTCAGATAAAGATTATTTTGCCAACGGAATGCCTGATAGCGCGACGACAATTCCCATCTTCCAAATCACGGAAGCTGAAAATGCCGAAATTTCAAGAATAGATCGTTTGAAATCATTGTTAAGATATACTCATTTAGAAACCGAGTTGCGACAGCCAATCGAACGCCTTATAGAGGAATATGCCGACTGTTTTCACATCCAAGGGGAAGAATTAGGGACTACGAGTTTTATTAGTCATCGAATATTAACTGCAAATGACGTACCGATTTGCATCAAACCATATAGATTTCCTCACGCTCTTAAACAGGAACTCGATCGCCAAATACAAGAAATGCTCGATGGAGGTGTAATTCAGCCTTCTAATTCTAATTATTCATCACCAGTGTTTTTAGTAGCAAAATCTCCGGATAGTCAAGGTAATAAACGATACCGAGTAGTTGTTGATTTTCGCAAATTGAATGATATTACCATAAAAGATAAATACCCATTGCCAAATATATTAGATATAATTGATCAAGTAGGCGGAGCCGAGTATTTTTCTGTATTTGATCTTGCACAAGGATTTTTTCAAATTCCATTGCATGAAGCCGATAGGCACAAAACTGCTTTTTGTTCTTCTAACGGTTTATACGAATTTAAAAAAATGCCAATGGGCCTTTCTAACTCACCTGCTACTTTTCAGCGTTGCGTAGATCGTGTGTTTAAAGATATGCAAGGTAAAGAAATATTTTTATTTTTGGACGACGCGGTCATTTATGGGAAAACTATCGAGGAACATAACATGAAATTTGAAAAATTTCTCAAACGATTACGCGAGGCTAACTTAAAATTACAACCGGATAAATGCGAATTCTTAAAGAAAGAAGTTATTTATTTAGGCCATTTGTTAAGTAAAGAAGGGGTTAAACCGGATCCAAAAAAATTAGAAGCAGTAAAATGCTTTCCAACGCCAAAAACTCAAAAAAATATTCGTGAATTTTTGGGACTAGCCGGATATTATCGCCGATTTGTGCAAAATTTTTCAGGCATTGCAAAACCTTTAAGTAATTTACTAAAGAAAGACACAGAATTCATATGGAACGAACAAACGCAGGAAGCTTTTGATATATTGAGAGAAAAACTTTGTAGTAAACCGGTTTTACAAATTGCAGATTTTTCAAAACCTTTTATAGTTACTTGCGACGCAAGTTTACACGCGATTGGCGGTATTTTAAGTCAAGGGGAGATAGGGAAAGATCGACCAATAGGATACGTATCACGCGTACTTTCGGACACTGAAAGCCGATATGACTCATATTCGCGAGAAGCATTAGCAATATTGTACTCGGTATCTCAATATAGACCGTATTTACTCGGGAGACATTTTACAATTGTTACTGATTGCAAACCTTTAATTTGGTTCAAAAATTCAACAGATTTAACGTCGAAAGTGAGTAGATGGAGAATTAAATTAAACGCGTACGACTACGATATCGTATATAAGTGTGGAAAAGCTAACGTGAACGCAGATGCTCTCTCTAGAAACCCCGTCGAGCAGCCCGGGGAGGCGCAAACTGAAGAGCCGATACTTATAGTAGAGACACGTGCGAGAACCGGAAAAATACAAATTCCGAATTATCGAGATAAAAGACCGAAACGCGCTAACAACTCACGTAATAAAGACCAAAAAGACGATCGACCCGAAAACTATAACGCCGAAAAAGCTGAAATGACCAAAGAGCCAAACGCTAGCTTAACAAATTTGCATGATAATCAATTAGAATTTCCAGTAGCGTCAAATACAGAAAATGAAAATATTCAAGAATCTGAGCCGATTATAAATAAAGAAAGAAAATTCGGAAAAATATTTGTTGAATGTAAGGAACAGTTATTTATGCGAAAAGACAATTATATTTATTTTATAACTACAAACGGCACTCCGTGCGACGAAGGAGCTCGACAGCTACATACACGTAACGAATTGCCTAGATTTTCAGGGTTAGAAGCAGGAGAAATTAAAATCACAAATCGAAATAATAAATTACACTTTGCGATTGTCACACGAGGGACTCAATCTTTAAGTACTACAGAAATTCTCGATAATATGATTGCTGCATTCAAAGTTTTAAAATCATTGATTATAAAAGAAAATATTTGCTCTATTAGCATAGCTAAGAGTAAAGATGTTGAAAATGTATTGTGGGACGATATTTTAGTTAAATTAAGACAATTATTGAAGGGAGTACCAGTAAAAATCATAATTTGTTTAGGAATGATTAAGTATATAGCGGAAAAAGATAGAGTCAGAATCATGGAAGAATTGCACAATGCAGCTATAGGAGGTCACAAGGGAGTAAATAAGACTTATAAACGGATTAAGCAAAGATTTTATTGGGAAAATATTAAGGAAGACGTACAAAATTTTATCCGGAAATGTCTCACGTGTCAATTAAAAAAATTAGTTCGAGTCAAAACGAAACAGCCTATGCAAATCACTGATACGCCACAATCGCCAATGGAAAAGATTAGCCTTGATATCGTAGGACCGTTTCCTGTCTCTAAAAATGGTTACAATAATATATTAACAATTCAATGTAATTTTTCGAAATATTGTTTAGCAATACCTATCAAAGACGCCACAGCGGAGTCTGTTGCCGACGCGTTAATCAAACGTTTCATTTGTATTTTTGGCGCACCTCTCACAATTCTCACGGATCAAGGTAGCAATTTTATGTCGAGTTTAATGAGAAGAATAGCAAAGAAATTTCGCATCAAACAAATAAAAACTACTGCTTATCATCCGCAATCCAACGGTTCTTTGGAAAGATCACATCACTCGCTTACCGAATATATTAAAACAGCTTTAGATAACGAAACTTGGGATGAATGTTTAGAATTAGCTACGTTTTGCTATAACACAGTGCCGCACGAAGGGCATCAGTTTACGCCATATGAGTTGGTTTTCGGACGGTTAGCACGTGTTCCTTCAAATGAGCCACTTGAGCCCGAAGATCTGATCCCTACATATAACGACTATGTCATTAATCTTAGTAAACGACTAAATGAACTCCAAAGAATTGCACGCGAAAAGTTAATTGAATCAAAAATTCGATCGAAATATTATTATGATAAAAAAATTAATCCAAAAGAATTTAAAATCGGAGATACGGTTTGGTTATTAAAGGGCGGTAAACAATATAAATTAGCAGATCAATACGAGGGACCGTATACCGTTGTTGATGTTTTTAACAATCAGAGAAATGTTAAAATCAGAATGAAAAATAAGAAAATTAAAACTGTAAATGCAAATAGACTGAGAGTTTCGTATATAGAGCCTGAAGAAATCTAAAAATAATTCTCCAGTTTGAAAGAAAAATAAAGCATGTGCACACATAAAAATAAATATATACCTTATAACACACCGTGAGATACTAAGTAAGCGTACTAAACAAATAACAATTAAGAGTGGCAAATAGAATCTAAAATAAATCAAGATATACTCCCTTAGGGACATAAAGTGAAAGACTCCAACAGAAAATACATATAAAAAGATATATAAAAAAAAGGGGA
Source organism: Cecidostiba fungosa (assembly GCA_900474305.1). Lineage (NCBI taxonomy): Eukaryota > Metazoa > Arthropoda > Insecta > Hymenoptera > Pteromalidae > Cecidostiba > Cecidostiba fungosa. The sequence continues at coordinate 18,954 of UCOJ01001767.1, forward strand.
GAAAATGGAGAGACCCGAACCCAAGCCTATGATTCCTGAGGAAGTCATTAAGAAAATTATGAGTTACGGACTAAAAATGAGGCAAGAGTCAAGACAAGGAATTGCTCCAGCATATTATCGCCCGCTAAATGATCGCATCGAATTTATAACTTCCATTATGTATCAAAACAGTAAAGAGGTTCGCGAAACTATTGAAACAGTCCACGAAACGCTCCGAAGCCTAAACAGTACGCATCAAAAGGGAACTTATCGAGAAATGAATAAAATGGCATGCGAACTTATGCAACATCCCGATTTCCGACATAAAAAGCAGTTCAAAGATAACCCCTGGAAAAGAGAGTATGCAACCGCGGAGAGAAGAATATACAGATTTGAAAGATTACGGTTAGAGAGTTTCGCGAGTTGGCCGATAAGAGAAGTATCTCCAAGAAAGTTAGCAGCAGAAGGGTTTTACTATACACAATACCACCGAGATACTGTTCGTTGTTTTTCTTGTAGCGTCGAAATTGACCATTGGGGAAGAGAAGCTAATAAAATGAACCCAAGAGCGGAACACCACCGCTATAACCAGATGTGTACATTCCTGGGCGGGTTACCGAGCAGTAACGTACCAATAGTACCGGGAGCCCTGTGGGGGCGACCTCCTAACGTAAACCTTCCCTTGAGCACGGGTATACACGGATTGCATAGGGATTTTGTAGAAGCCGCGTATCCTGAGGCAGATATGGACAGTCCCTCATACTTAGAACCAGGAGTTACACACATTTGGAATCTAGAACTAAATTTTGGAAAAAAAGGCTTTAGCGGTAAAACCACCTTTGGCGAATGTAGAGAATGTAAAGACCCTTTACCTGTATGGCGAATGTGCTACCTCTGCGCATCTCTAAAATACTCACAAGAAGGAAAGAACATATATGCTGTGTGGATGGCCTGTCCTAACCGGAATCATCAGCGTGACCTACTAATACGCGATCTGTGTTTTGCTTGCGGAGGGCGCGGATGCCCCTGCCAAAAGTGTGTAGATAGACGCAAAAATAACAAAGCAAAGAAGATGAAAACTTCAAGAGAGTGACTAACAAAAAAAAAACCACACACAAACAAACAAAAAAAAATCTTTTATACCTGTTTCAGCCCGACCCTAAGTGAAAAGAAAAAAAAAATATGGCGAACAGCATAGCAATATTGAGCATCTTATTATGGATAAGCATAGCTGCAGCACACGATAACGACTTCGTGTGGTTCCAACAAAACCTCGAACCAAACCAACACTCGGGAATAATATTTGAGAAGTTACAAAATATTACATTCAGTCAAGACTATCGTAATGTAACCATCATGATAGACCTTGCCATCAGGGAAAAAGCCATAGACAATCTTGAATTCGCTTTTCGCGAATTAAGAATTGCGTCCGGACATAGCGTACCCGAAAACTTCTCGACTTTCGGACCCCATTTCGAAGTTTTGTATGAGAAATTCCAGAACGTAAAAGAAGCTATACTCGCAGTGAAAACATTGAAAGAAATGCCAAATACAATGACTGAGGGAAAACTCATACAAAATCGCTTAAAGAAGGAGGCATATGATTTTTCTAAGCCGCAAACCTTTGAAAAGGGAGGCAGTGTATTTTTGGAAAGTGCTCTTAGTAGAAAAATGAAACAACTGATAAATGCTAAGGAAGAAATGTACTACAATATGCACGATCTACCTGTAATTCGAAGCAATTCGTCTAAAATGATAAAGGATCAATATACTACACACTTATTCACTACAATTATGCAAATGCAAGAGCAATTGGACGAACACCTGGAAAACTTCAAAGCTATCAAAATAAGCTTATTAAGCATAAAAGAGAACAAACTGTGGGCAGGAATAATCGATGCTGAAGTACTTCGCCGTATAGAAAGAAGTTTTGACACATACTACCGCACGTGCAAATTTCCCGTCATGAACATAACCAATGCAGCAGAATTAAATCAATGGATCGAAGCCAGCTATGGAACGGACAAAGACCAGGTATACTTTGAAATACAGATCCCTTGCGTAAACGAGAAAAGAGTACAGTTATATGAAGTGAAATCAATGCCGATTCCACAAATCATTGGCGACGCAATTCACAGCGCTTACATAGAGCCACAAACACATTTACAGTTACATCTTGATGAACGGAAATTCATATTACCACGCAAGCTACGAAGAACTTCAGGAATGCAAACATGGCCGTAAACTAATTATTTGCCCAGCACAGTGGTTCATTTTCAACAATCAAGTTAGCTGCGAGAGCTCGTTATTAATCAATCCAGAGAAAACGGACTACAAAACATGCAGAATAGTGTATAAAAAGGAACATCAGGATTACATGAACTTGATCAG
>UCOJ01001768.1:0-21449 GCA_900474305.1 Cecidostiba fungosa
CTCTTCAGGACCGCTATAATTCATAATTTAAAACAAGCTTACAATAGTTTGATCAATAATTTAAATAATAAATTATAGCGGTCCTGAAGAGGGAGGATTAAGCCTCCGAAATGCTGCCCATCTACAGCAGAATTATACTCGTGGAGATTATTTAAAATCCCAACTTTAAATTAAACTTATTTTAAAAATAATGTAAATTGTGTGAATGAAAAAGTTAGCGCAATTAACAAGAATATTTTAATATTTAACAATTCGTGATTTATTTAACAATTACAATATATGTGATCTTACTTATTACTAAGATGATGTTTTATTTTATCGTTATAAAAATCTGCAGCTATTGAATATATTGAAACCGACTCCTATTGAAAATGGAGACTAATGCAGGCTTGAAAGGGATAAATCTGAAATAATTGGAAAAAAGATTAAGATTCATTTCTATGGAAAGAAGATAAATGAATAATTGTACAACAAAATACAATTTTATTATTAACAAGAAAAAAAGCTTGAAACACAACCTCTGTTTTTTAGACTGAAGAATGATTTGCAGTACTTTCCAATATATTTTTGAACTATTTAGAGTTGTGAAAAAACTTTCTATATCTAAATAGTCTTTGATAATGAATAATTGTGTATGAAAGACAATCACAGAATGCGTTTGGGTTGGCTTTCTTTAGTATTATACAATCGCCAGTGTATGATGGCCTTTCTAATATTAGGTTTTTTGAGCTTGAAGGCTACGATACTGGTTTTCGTAAATAGGGGAAAAGCCGCATAAGACTTCCGTTTTATTTATATATTAATTTCATGGTAAATTTAATACGACGATAATTCTATTACAAAAGAAGATTTGACGAATCCAGTATCAGCAAAAATTTACAGAATTGTATAAAATCGAAAACGTCTAGGATATTAAAAATATCTTCGAGTTTGAGAAGATAATTCTTTTGTTTTTAGAAATTATTTATTATAATACAATAGTTAGCTTGAAGTTTGACAATAATTGTACTTTTTTATCTAAAACCCGTGATTGCGCGTCGTAACTGATGTAATTTACTAGTTTATGCATAGAGAAATAAAATAATATTCGTCTTCATAAAAAAAGTATAATACGGAACACAAGTTCGTTTGACGTAAAACTGCAGGAGCTTCATACTTGCAAATCTCTTACATTAAAAAGTGAAATCACTGAGAAAGCTTGTAAAACCACGTGTTCATATATACGTCAACAGAACACTCAAAACATCCGACTGCACAACGATGTCCTCGGACATACAGCTGTGCAAAAACGTGGGAGTCTCGGTGAAAGGCGAAAACCGTTGACTGTAACCTTCCGGCGCAAAGAAAGAAAAGGGAAAGCACGCCGGAGCGGAGGTGAGAAAAAGCTCGCGCGGGTCGGAAGAGAGAGAGAGAGAAAGATAGAGTGAAAGAGGGAGTGAGAAGGGGTGCGCTCTCTGCCGAAAGAGAGAGGGAGAATAGAAGCTGGCTGGCGGAGCGTGAGCAGAGTGAGGATCAAGCCGACGCGGCGCGCAGGGCACCGGGACGGGACGAGTCGCGCGAGGCAGTCTCCACCGAGCCGTCGGCCCGTCGACGTGTGCCGCACGCAGGGGCCGCGCGCGGACGCTGCTACTGCTCCTGTCACTAGCTGCGCCGCATCATTGGCCACAGCTGTACGAATTACGATTTCATTATTTGGCTGCATCATATTTGAGATCTTGCTTTCTTTCTTTCTGATCTGCGTAAGACGCAGAGTGGACGAAAGCTTGCGCTTGCTTTTTCCAAGAAATCGACTAGTGTACTGTGGTTCGAGAATTCGGAGATGAGAATTGGTAGTGCACTGTTTTACCGACATCTCTTGTGTTTTTAATCTCACGGTTGACATTTCTCGCTGTCTGTATTGAACAAAATTATCGTAAATAACGTCTTAATATTTTTACAAAATTAAATGATTTGCGCATTGTATATATTTTTTTCGTTTTTGTAAACATTTTTAGCCGTAAATAAATAGATGTGTCTAATGGGGTTATTTACTTGCTAAATGAATAAGTTATTATTTCTCGCATTAAAATACGTATATAACTAGAAACGCTTCGGCAAAGTATAGCATGACAAGCATCCAGACCAGCCTAAATTATGCAAATAGCGCCGAAAATAAACTAACGAGTTGTATTCGGCTGCGCGAAGAATCGATAAATCGAACAGCATTATAAACAGTAGAACTCTCATAAGATCAAATCAAGTTTCTTGGAATTAATCTATATGAAACATGGGGTGCGCTATTGACTTACATGCATGGTTCAACTTAATAACGCAGAGCAAACGTAATATATATGCAACGACTTCGACCTCGATGATGATAACAATAAATAATAATAATCTGCAAACCTCAATAAATTCATTCACTAAAAATTAATAATAATAATCACTAAATTCAAAACCTGCAAATAATTTATTCTCTTATCTATATATTCCTATCATATTATAGTTCCTTCATGACCCCCTCCTATTACCACGACGACTGTAAAATGACTTTTTTCGAATTAACAAACGACGCCACACCCCGAGGCGGGGGTAGAGGAGGAGGTGTCCGCGGTGTGCGCGCACGTGAGCCGGCCAATGAGCGACAAAGACAAACGGTATCAAGACAGTGGAGGGGTACGCACACATCGTGCAAATTTGCCTCGTACTTTGCAGTATCACTGACCCGATCGGCTACGCGGGCTTTAGGGTTTGGTGTGCACGTTCTTTCTCCCGGAGGCAAACGTTAACGTCATCGATTGATCTATTACCGTGTGAAAACGGTAGCTTTTTTATAGAGGTTTACTTTGGTTTGCGCAGGCTAATTGTGCTTGCACGAGGCGGGAGAATTTCGAATCGCAGATGGCGCACCTACCGCGCATCGAGGCCATGCATAGTCGCGCTTATGGTCTACTATAGGACACAACAGTGCGGTCTGGCTCAGGGATTAAGTGTAAAGTGACCTAGGATGGCTTTGTATTTTTTCACTCTTTTTAGTCTTTTCTCGATTTATTTTCAAAAATGCTGATTTCCAATACTGTAACTGTCAAAGATTGTTTTTACTGTGATAATCAATCACAATTCAAAGCAATGGTGCACAAATAGTCACAAGTTCATACATAACTTCATATTCGTCATTTCCTGAAGAAGCAGGAGCAAGCATGTCTGAGTAAGAGACAACATTTTTATTATTTTATAATATTAATCATAGCTCGTAATATGATTTTTTCTTCATTAATTAATTCAAATCATTAAATCTTGTTTTCATCCAAGTTTCGCTGTTGTATGAGAATCTCAGAAAAGAAAGAAAGAAAGTAATAAAATCTTTAAAAGGTGCTATAGTGCGGACACGTATATTTATTTAGGATTTTGCACAGGCTGTCTCCTCAGCAAACACTCGTTAGAAGAGCACAAGGCATCAAGTTCAAAGAGCTTCCTTCGATCGGCCGGAAATTGTAAACACAGACGACTGACCACAAAGGAAGAGTTCCCGCAGCATTGACCATCAACGCCGATCCTGACAACAGTGACAGTACCGGAAAATTATCGCGACTAATTGCAGCGAACAAGAGCGCGCGCGCGGCTCGCACGCCATCTTGAATTCCTGAGTCGACGCTCGAACCAACGACGGCGCTGCCACCAAACTATTCTGTTTGTTATTTCAAACCGGAATGCCGGCAGAGCTTGCAGCGAGCCTGGGATATAAATTGCCGCTGACTTTTCAAGAGGAAGAAGAAAAAAGAGCTCGAGAGTGATCAGTTCTCGACTGCGAGTGTCGAGTGTCAGTTGTTGACTGTTTTTATTTTTCAAAATACTTTCATAAGTGTACAAGATGAAGTTTATACGGTACATGTCGCATGAAGTTTGACGTTTTATTGTTCTGGTAACAAGAAAAAAAAATGTGTCTAACAAAAAGATGGATGTTTATATGTGTCTGATGTGGTGTTCTATGTTAATTAAATTCGTGCTACAACTGAAGAAAAACATATATAACCTTGCCAACACAAAAGCTAAGTGTGTATCATCTGCGTAATAGAAGTGCGAAAAGTTTACAAAAGATTTACCAGACAAAAATGATATGTGTATACACGTGACAGATGTTCTCTATGGCGGTGTTTATACGTGTGCGTGTGAGAAGCGAAGTCATTTATAAATGTCAGGACTATTGAGAGAAACCACAGCGGTACATCAATGGACTTTTTTTCCACGACATATTTATACGTGCGTAACGCTGTTCATCATTCGAAAAATCTGCAGCGGAGAAGGAATCGAACGAATTTTCATGTACAAATAGTTGTAACTAAAAAATAGAGACGTTTTACCTAACCGTATAGTAAGAGTTTATATACAACCTGTTAGCTGTAACCAAATAGAGAAATAGCCGTATATAGTTTTCTACAGAAGTGTAAATAAGCTAGGACAAAACAAATTAATCATAAACATAAGCCACTGAGACCGCATGGTAAGCAGAAGAAGATCAGAACGAGGCTCTAATGGAATGAATTAGCACGTATAAGGCGGCACTTTAACGAGTGCATCTCACATTCAAGAGCTGTGCTATGCTCCGTGGATAACTGAAAAAGAGGACCAATCTCCGTGATAACATCGACACTACATATATACGGTAATAACTTCTCAAGAATTTTTAAGACTTGCGTCTTGCTGTTGTGACTCTTTTTATATGTCGTTAACTCGCTTCAACACTTATTCTTTTCATGTTCCGTATACGCGTTGGAAAAGTACTCAGCGTAAAATGTTCTTTTATCTCAAGATTTCATATAGTTTTAAAGCTATTGTTTCTGTTTTTATCAATTGGTTTAAGACACAAATAACACTGATAAATTTATAGTTAAACAAAACTAATAAAGTAATTATTATTAGCAAATAAAAAGAATAAAATAATTTATCACATTACGCTCGATATTAAGTTATCGTAAACACGTTCAATATGAATTGGTTCAATATGTTCGTGATACGTATCAAATGTAAATTTCAATTACGTTACTCTTTAGAATACGGTTTATGATACTGAAAAGAACAATATTGATTTTTTACATAGTATTTTTTTTACATAGTACCAATGCTCAATCAAACTTGTATTTTCGCTTAACGATAAACGAGTTTAGCCAGCAATTAAATACGGCTGAACTCTGACACCTTTTTGTAAATCTGCTCTACATAAACTCACTGAAATAAACAACTTTTCGCGCGTCATCTGCCGAATCACAACTTGAATATCTCTCCTCTCCTCTCGTTCGATACATGAGCCATTGATTGTCTTTTTCTCTCGTAACTTTGAATTTCCGACTAAAAATCCTCTAGGATGTATGGTACTCGATAAACCGACGAGAGAGACTGAAAGAACGAAGGTCACTTGTGACTAAAAGCAACCAAATTAGGACAAAAGTCATTATCGAGCTTTCCGATTTCCTCATCCTGCGCAGCGGGTGGCAGTAGCAGTAGCAACCCTTCCTTAACGATTGTCAATTGGCCCGATTAAACACGCGAGCTTCACGTGTGTATTTGTGCCTCTGCAACGGCGAAATCAATGAAACTCATAGCCTTTTGTTTGTGTCAGTGACGGAACATGTGTGTAATTACTGTTTTCTTAATGATTAATTGCAATAAGATAAGATGAATATTCGATCTTTATTTATCGTATCAATTTCGTCGTTCCGAATCCAGACATGTGCTGAAGTTATTACATTTATTTTGTAGTACTACTATATAAAATTAATAGGACACTGAAGTTATAATTAGGATAATAAATCATCGCACTAAAAATTAGGAATTAGAACGAGTTGAATTTTCAAAGTATTCTAAAAATAAAATGGAGTGCAGCATATATGGATCGTTGACCTGAAACATTTATTCTCTTCTTTATATAGCTTTTTGTATACCTATAGTATTTCTTTGGAGAAATTATAACAAAAGAAACCCATATTTTTAGCTGAAAAGCTGTTCACTGCACGTCTGACTAATTGTGTCTGTTTCTACTGCGACACATGTAACCACATAATTATGAAAGATAGGCTATTTTCGTGGTAGCATTGTTTCAAGACTAGTTGACCACTTCTTACAACAAATTAACTCGGAATTTCTTATAACTTGACTAGCTTTCCATCCCCGACGAATACAAAAAAAATCTCAGACAAACAATAAGAAGTCAAGAGACTTCCTTCCACCCTTCACACTCAGTTTGACCTATAGTTCGTAAAATAAAGTTAAAACATAGAAAGATATAGAGACAAAGGAGGGTTCAGGCGAAGAAAAAAAAACAGAAGAGGGAGTTTGAGGTGCCATATAGGGCCGCTCGGGGATTCTCGGACGTAAAATATGAGAGCCACGTAACGACCGCAACGCAGCGACGCTATGCTAGTCCTTAATACTGCCTAGCTTTTGCCGGCATCCATATACGTGTATATATATAAACGATGGATAAACGGAGATGTAATATTTATTTATTGGTTGTTTCCGGCTGCTATTCACAAGGAGAGAGTCATAAAGGCAGACATACACACTTCTCTCGTTATACTGTTTTTTCGTGCTTAAGAATCAAGGGCGTTCAATTTGCAAAAATGATAAACAGGTACGGTATTTTCGAGCATTTTAGCATTATGCTGAGAAGTTTGTAAGAGAACTTGTAATGTATAATTTGCTCGCAAAATGTCGTTACGTAAAAACACTTTCAAAGTTTTTCATTTGTATGCAATTCTCGACTTTTAAAATAATATTATTTAACATACTCAGAATTTGATTTATTTGTTAAGTGACAATATTATCATCGAGAGCATGAAAACGGTTTGAGTTCAATTCAGTTAAATTTCCCAATAATACGATTTTCCCATATAAAAATATAACAAAAATGTCAGATGTCCATACGCAGTTGAAAGCTTTTTTATGAACGTATAAAACGCAGAATGAAATGTAATCAAGTATACATTATTAAATCTAACAGTGATATCACGCTGAAGATTAAAAAATCGTTTGATAAAATTAAGCTCCATCACATCGAGATTAAATAAATATTACCAATCCAACTCTGTATTATAAAAACGTTTAAATAATGCATGAGATAGCTTGTTGATAAGGAGTACGTATGGTATATTAAAGACTAGATATGGATACGCTTTTTTAATCAAATAAATATATTTGTTATAAGCTCTCTGGCAGTCGAAATGTAGCCCAGATTCTCGCTCGAAAACCTCTTCATATCGGAGACACTGAATCTCTCACTCGAAAGAACGAGTATACCCGGCCATACAACTCGGGGCGGGGGGGTTACCTATACGGAAGAGCGCCTCTGCTATACTACTGCTGCACTCGTTCGCGGGCCGATAAACTCCGACGAATTGGGTCAGCGTGAAATCGTATGTACCTTCGATATGCATATATACATACACGCGCACGAAGTTTGGACGTCGGTTGCAGTACGAAGCAGCATTGGACTTTCGTTTCCGATTGTCGTTCGAACGCGAACGTGAGACTAGTTAAATATCTGCGTGCATATCGACAATGAATGAATGGGTGCAATCCTGAGCAATGTAGAGATTAAGTAGAATGTTACGACATTCATTGTTAATTGACGAATAAATCTTGATAAGCGGATTTTAATTTTAATCAGCTGTTCTGAAAATATATTTGCTGATGTATGTACGTATACCTCCACGTGCGGACTTGCGTAACATAGTGAAAAAAAAGATGATCTGCTCGGGGCACCCTTTATTCTTACGTAAATTCTAATTATAGCTCTGCAAATGACTCACGCATTAACCAGAGAAAACTCGGTGTATATCCCAAAAATAAATCCCCTACGTAACAATCGCGAAAATCTCTCTGGCCTATCTTCGGCAAGCCAAACAATCACAGGTCAATTTATGATCTTCGCTCCCCTAAAAAGAAAAACCAACAAACACCTACGCGCACACTTCACTTGCTTCTCCCTGTTCATTCAATCCGATCGAAATTCCTTCTCCACGAATGCCTCTAGGTCATAAAGCGCGGGCTCATCCCGGTTTCTACTATGCCTCGCATATGCTACATTCCAACTTCTGAAGGCGAGCGATAATTCAGAGCGAGCGCGGTGGCACGCATGGCACGTCGAACACTATGTATACCGCCGGCATTTGTCTTCTCAGCCGAAGAAAGAGCGTGTCGGTTGCAGAAGCGAAATCGAGGCTAGCCCGCGCGTTAGGAATTCAACAGGTGGATGGGGGAAAGTCGAAGCTGCATGGCGTATAATGGGGGAAGAGGAAGTTATGATAAATCATCGGAGCTCGCGCGAGAACCGCGGGATTATGCAAAGCGCCTGACATAGGTACGCTTGCAGTTGAGTGTTTGCAGACGCGCAAACGCATATGTGTGAATGTGGCGGTGACCGACTTCACCCTCGATGTTTGATGTACGCACTTGTTGGGCTACGACGATACTCCACTATACAGAGTTTGCAATTTGGATAGACGTTGTAAGAGAGTTGTCATTTGTTTTAATGACTTAATGTAATTAAGTTTTATCGATATTCTTAGTTTCGTTTCACGAAGATACTTTAAATGTACTACTGCAGAAGAGCTGCCACTCGAAATAATTCATTTGGCATTATCAAATGGATTTTCGTATTTAGGATTAATAATATCTATATTCATTCTAAAGCAAGAATACACTTAACAGATGAGTATTAGATGTTTGATACTGTATCTAGTATAGATTCATATTTTAATTATTTCAACGTTTTATTTTAATAAACTATTTTCTCTTGCAGAGCATTTATTGAAGGAAAACCTGCTGGCAAATTTCACTTTTTTCATAAATATTGATTTTCTAACTTTGATTTCTTTGCTAACTGCTATAAATTAAAATGACGATTGTTTAAATATCGAATGCATAAAAATTATGACTTTTAAAGATTAGTGAAAACGTCGATTGCAATATATTTACCTTACAAGTCGCTATAAATTCTAATCTCGAAAATGAAACGTGATACTTTTCAACATGTGGCTGATTGTCAGCAGACATTACAGCCCGAATACGACCACATAAATAAACGAAAAGCGATTAGCTTGCAATACAGCGGCATCTGCTATCCATAATCCATTACTTGAAGCCATTCCGCTCGATCGAGTAATCCTCCACGCTATCCATGAAATACGATCGCTGCCGCTCTCGTCTTGGAAGTACGAATCAGAATGTGATTTCGTCATGGGCGTTTATCGCGATGTTCTGAGCTTCCCTTTTAGTGGTTAGCAACGACTTTTGTTAAAAAGATAAGTGAAAAAGAACCTGCTAGTTTTACAGTAATTCATTGATAGAATATAATCTCATATAGTTTATAGGCAATTAACATACGTAAATCGAGCATGAAATAATTGGTACAAAAAAATGCTAACATTCTAAATATTGAAAATATTAAAAGTTGAAGAGAAATCAAGGAAGATTATTATTTCAAGCTCCTTAACTTTTTCTATGCGTTATTTTTCGAAATCCACTCTAATTGGATCTTGACGATGCGCTTTTCTAAAGCTTCATTCAAAACTTTTGCGTCCATCTACCGCTCGTCCCAGATATAGAAACTGGCCTCGAGATAAAGAATAAATAATCATAAGATCGATGCATCAGAACCATAAATCCTCTCTTCTCGGGCAGTGCGTAAAAATAGCATCCAAGAAGCAAATTGTCTATTATCTGAACAGACAGGCTCCCTGTTGATTCGTCCCTCAAAGCAAATAAAAATATCCTTCCAGAAGGGACGAGACTACTCATTATCTCACGATCCCATCAATTTCCTCTTTCAGCGATTCGCTCAGAGTCTTTATACCTCAATAGAAGCAACGAGCCGTGATTCCGTCTAGTCGTCGAGGATTATAGATATACGATGGGCACTCTTCCATCCGCGCCTTTTCGCCAGATGTCAAAGAAAAGGAAAAAAAAACCTTATCTTATTTGATAAATAATGTTTTTAAGTATTGAATGACCTATTTTAGAAAAAAATTGACAGAAAAGTGTAAACTTAACTAAATATTTTAAAAAAACATATTGTTTACGAAAGCTATTATTCGGTTTCCTTAAAATCTGATTATTTTGCATTGCAGTTAATTATCTGTATCATAAGAGGATAATAATATACTCGCTCGTTCAACGTTATCTATATCATAAGAGAGTAATACTATATACTTGCTTGTTCAAAGACTTTGTGAAAGAAGGTTCAGGGAGAAAATTATAGGGTTTCATGAGAATATTTATATATTACATCAGATTTTCTAAGATATTCGTTGTGCTACACGTCGCGAACATTTTTGAAATTAATATTTTTTAATATAAAAAAATTTACGAGATCTTAGTGATTGACCATTTTCCGTGAAATTTGACAAAATTACGACATGTGGCACAGCGTGCGCTTCAATATCACCGCAAAGTCGACTCTCTTTTCTCCTACCTTCCCTTGTATATAAGCCCCTAACGAGCTCCATCGAGTATCTCTTCCGTTGGTAGCTTTATTTCGTTCGTCTTTACTCCCCGTCCAAAGCCTCTTTGCTTTTGGCTCTTTGATCGCGAGACTACCGTCACGAGAAGTACCTCTGTTTCCAATTACTTTGGGTGTACACGTGTATCGGTGGCTATAAGCACGCACGCGTAGGTGGCTCGGCTTAGTATCGGTATTCGAGCCAACTGGCAGACTAAGACATCGTTCGGGTAATCTTAGGCTGGAAATTGAATCGGTTGTTTGCTCGCCTTAATTGGCACCGTTTCTTTTTAAGTAATTCTTGGGGAATCTCGTGCGATGACTCTATACGAGTACCCCTGGCTTTTGTTTTGTCGTGACTTTTTATTAGGTGAGAGAACGGCGGAAAGTTATTGTTGGTTAAGCTTTTAAAAGTAAAGACTTTGGGATCACGTTGGGATATTTAATTTTTTTCGACAATCGTACAGCATAATTCGAAGTACTCATTGGACCTGAAGCAGTATTTCATTTATTTTCATAATTACTAGTTCCTGATTAACATGCTGGTCCAAAAAGGAGGTATTAGTTATTCATCGAGAGTTTTCCATTAAAATTTATGAGTTATCATCATTTTATTGTAATAATAAAATTGTTTTAATTAGCATGATTCAGTAGAATAAATTTGTATTGGTCAGGCACTTTTGTCAATTTACAATTTGATATGTAACAACAATCGTTACATTAAAAAAAAAAAATAAACTTCATCGATATTACTTACAAAGATAACTAATAGTACGATTATTGCTTCTATTTTCATTGATTATTAGCCGAACCGACAGGGTTTACCATGAAGTAATCATTTCAATGGAACTTTTATGGTTTGTTCCAGAAGCTCGACTAGGTTTATCTATTATCGAACTAACGTAACAGACTGGAAAGATGATTTCATGTTATCAGAACTACGCTTGCGCGCCAAAAGCTGATGGAGCATTAAGAAAATGAGAAAAAGACTAGGTGCGGGTATTAGGGAGTTATTAGTTCAAGGTCAAAAGAAAATATTGTTTTTGATAAACGTTTCTGTTATAGCACAAAAAATGACTTGCAATATAAAGTTATTTTTTATTCGGAGAAATTTAGTTAGTTGAGTAATGAAAACCATCTTTAAAAAATAATGTTTTTCAAATAAATGTTCAATCGATAGGACTTAAATGGTTTATTATAATTTTCCTTTCTGATAGGATAGATTTTTTCCTGAGATATCAATGGACACGTTAGCGCATCCGCTCAACTTTATGTCAGAAAACGATCAATAATATCTTAAGAAACAAATGCCCACGTATTGCAGAGCATGTCAGCCCTCGTATTCGAATAGATTTTGATTTCAAGCTTTTCACAGGAAATACATGTGACGACGTAGACACGTGTACACCGCTATACCAACAGTGTAACGTAATATCGTCACGTTTCAAGCAACGGCTCGTGTCATTGTACCAACTAATTGGATGGGCAGCACCACCCGCCGACTAGAATCGAGGTCATGTGTGAGCGCACATACACTCTTACGCTATATAGTGGTGCATTCAGTCTCTTTTCGTTAATTAGGATCACTTCGAAATAATCGCACTACGCGAACGAGAAGAGCTGGATTGGAAATCTCATTATAGGTATATACTCCATACGTATATGCTCAAAGACGATTTCATGAAACTTAAACTTAGAGTCCTTGTGAGTATGAATTTCAACCGCTATTTTTTTTTTATTAATTTAAGTATATATTTGGAAACTAGATCATCTGTCAAACGTTATTTCAATTTAGATTAAATAAATAAGTCAGGCTAATTATCGTCGAGCAATGTAGATTCTAAATTAACATTGCAAATTAGACGTGCAATTCATGGGTATATTTAGAATTTTTCTTCTGCTTTGCATAATTTATGCACACTCTATTTTCAGAAATAATTTGATGAGACTTGAAAAGTAGAGTGCTCCGAATAATCAATATAAAGAGCAAGAAGCTTAGTGCACGTATCATACTTTAATATGTACCAGCTTAAAATACAAAATCGGATTCACTAATTGCATCATTATAACATTATCGAGTAGAAATTTGCTGCTATTTTGCAGCATATGATATCATTCATCCGAAAGTTTTCCGAAACTTCATGTTTCGAAACTTCTCGCCAAATCCATGACGTATTCAGTCACATTCGACGGTGAAACGTGGTTCGCAGCTTTCAAACTGTTTACTGGTCTGTCCCTTTGCAAGCCGCAAGCTATCGATCCGCAGACCTCGGACCCTTTTGATCCTCCCGCCAAGGGCCGCCCAGCACAATTTCGCGAAAGCCCTTGGCTCTCTCTCTCTCTCTCTGGTTCTCTCTTTCTCTCTTTCTTCGGGTTTATGCAGATTCGCCGACGGGCACACTTGGCGGGGTGTAGCGTCGTCGCTTCATCGATATTCACGCGCGGGCGAGATGGATACACGCTGGAAGGGAGGAGGGCGAGTCGACGAGTTTACAGCGATTGAATTTGCTGGCGTTGCTGCTCGGGCTAAAAGTAGAGGAGAAGCGCGACGCCTACGGCTTTTCCTGACAGACTTCATTTCATTAGGCCATGGCAGGCGTTCGGTCTTCTTTCTTTTTTTTTCGAGGCTGATGTTCCCGTGCGAGAGATTTTCAGAGCCCAAGGAAAAGAGTCAGCGGGAGTGCGTGCGGGATCATGAATTATGTAGACAGTGGAAGTTGTCCGTTTTTTCCCGGAAAATTCAGAATTGAAGAGCAAAGTATACCGGCTGGAGGTTTGTTTGGATTTAAATCGTTTTGCCTTTTATTTTCATGTTGAAGCGTCCAAACTGTGGGCGCGGTCGAGATGATGAGGGTGCTCTGTATGAATTTCAATTTTTAAAATGATGTAGTGGTTTATTATGCGGGTTTAAATCGTTTTTCAGTATTGTAAATGTATGATAACAGAAATCCATTGTTATTCATTTAAATCGCTCTTATTAAATATTCATATGCAAAGGCACCTACACTCTCTTTTAACTTTCCTAGCTTCCTACCCTACACATCAAGATTTTTACAAGAACTTAACGAATTTTAGCGCTTCTTTTTCTATAAAAATCGATTGAATTCAAACATTTTGTTTCATTTGCACTGCATTCATTCTTCATCGTCGAATTGTCTCTTGCTCATCGTCGAGCGACTACTACGCGATCAAGATTTATGTTCGAGACCTTCTTGGAAAATCGGCAAGGAACTCCTGCCAGGGGCGTCAATGGCAAACACAAGAGCATTTCACTCCACCTCCATCTCCTCTCGCTCGGTAACTTATGCGAGCTTTCCAACTCTCGTGGCTGTAACGCAATTGCGGCAGTCGCGTGGCTTCCCTTGTCTATCACATCGGCGGCGTTGTACAACCCGTCGGATAACTTTCACGAAAATTGAATATTACCCCCCCCCTGCTCGCGTTTCTATGCTGAGCGTTGCTGCACCGAGTCTGCGTTTCCGAGGTTTCTTTTGACGCGAATCTGACGCTCGAAGGGCCGCAGCTTTCTCGGACGAGTAAATATAATAATGTTGATGATACGGAGTTGACCGTCAAGAGAATATTTCACGTTCTCAAAAGTGTAAATATTTATTTATTTCATTGTCAGTGCATTTATTGTATAGACAGATCCTGAACACTTTAAAATAAATATTTAATAACAAGAAAAGCAATTGTATTATCGAATCAATGTAATAGCCAGAATTATAGTCCAAAAGAAGGTGATACGAACGTTTGAGACCTGATCTATAGTATTCGACTACTTTCTCGTCGTCGACCAGCAACTTTATCTTCTTTTCTGCTTTTAAGCTGAATTTTAATTGAATATGTCTCTACGACACCAGGCAAACAAAGTGTCTTGCTCACCTTTTGACGTGTACTGATATCCGCGTAAGCTTGGCTTGGATTTAACTCACACTCGCATTTCCTTTGTTACGTAACTACAGTTTTACTAGAATGAGGTATATTAGCTTTTTGCGTTTCCTGATGCCGCGTTGTGCAATCAAGAAATTATGAGTTTCAAGAAGTTTTCCTTCTTATTTTCTTGTAAAACTGTTTCTTGCCGTAATAAAGATATGATTACAAAAATTTAACAGAAGTTTTTGCAAACTGTTTGTGCAAGAGATATGCGACGGCCAAAAATAGGCACGAATTCAAGGAAATTATTTGGAACGTCGTAGACAGACGAAATGATGAGACGAGAGCGGCATTGCAACTTGAATACTCAACGAAACGTACGTCCTGTGGAAATTGAATTCTGACATGATTTTCGAGGAAGCATTCTCCTGCTCATTCTAGAGAATTAAAATCATTTAATCCGCACAATTCATGTGTTATATCCTTCTTTGAAGCGGAGATTCCGATATTACAGCTTCGAGATTGATGAATTGCAGAAGCTATTATACAGGCTGTACGAGCATTTCTATCTATAATTGTTTCAAAATGTTATCTTGTCTTTCTTGTTAATGCAGCTCAGCCAATTAACAAGACACAAAGAACATTGCTTAGTGCCTTCAAAAATAACAAGTTGAAGATATATACATGTTCTTTAGAAGACAGACGTCACGTATTTCAAAACTTTTGCAGCGTACCTCACGTTTGCTTTAGTTTTCAAACAAACAAATAAACGAACTGTCGAACGCGTGCAAATAACGGTGCGACCAGGTTTTCTATTCTCCTTTCAATTTTGCCAGTCAATAGGAGCAAAAAAATATTGCAAAAAAGAGTCGAAATTCCATCAACTTCAATAAAAGTACACACATAGTCCCATTTATTCACGCACTCTCTGCTGTGGCTGTTCGATCGTTGCAGGGTCAAATTGTGTTGGTTCTATCACGAACAGC
The DNA here is from genome assembly GCA_900474305.1 of Cecidostiba fungosa. Lineage (NCBI taxonomy): Eukaryota > Metazoa > Arthropoda > Insecta > Hymenoptera > Pteromalidae > Cecidostiba > Cecidostiba fungosa. The sequence goes on from UCOJ01001768.1 coordinate 15,337, forward strand.
TCACGTCCTTTTATCCAAGTTACAGTGTAGCCAACGGTATGTGCTGTCAGTCAAACAACGTGGCTAGCTGCGCAACCGTTTGCGATACGCGCGCGCGCATACCTCGTCGACTAAAATAATGCACACGTGAATCCGACAGCTGCTTTGGCAATCACAGTGGCAAGCCTACCAGTAGGCAGATTTTTGGAAATTGCTCTAGATTGCTGGGTTTATTCCTGTAATGCGGTTTGCATATTTTGAGAATGCGCATGCAAAAGCTTTGTCCAGATGAATAGGCAATTTTAACTGAAGATGAGAGTTTCATGATTGGAATTGGATTCAAACCTTCATATAATACACTCGGGTCGTTTCATTCGATGTTCAATTCAATCAGCATTTATTTACATTGACTATATGTAATATATAGTATTACATTCCAAACAATATTCACGTTTCTCAGAAAAAATCTAAAATAGGTATTATTTAAATGGTATATTGTCTGAATTGGTCCATCCGTGTATAAACTGGACTTTAAAAAAAACTTTTCGTTATTTATTTGATAATTATAGTCTCAATGATCATTCTAATATGCATTCTTCCCGCGCTCAACAAGGCCAAGTCCTTCTTATTACTGGTATTTAATGTAAAATTGTTCTATGCTTTTCTGATTCTTTCATTTACTAAAAAAATTAAGAGGAAATTTTTATTTTTTCAATTTTAACAACACTTTAGACTCCTTATACTCATAAGTATAGTAACGTAGAAGAAAAAACAAGCTTAAAATTCGAGTTTAAATTTTAATAGCATGCACGTTTATTATTATTATACGCCTCTGGACGTTTTGTTAAGTTACTACTACAGTCGTGGAAAGTTTTCGTTGATTACAGTCTTATTGTTCTCGCGAAATTAACTCTGTTCAAAACTTGGAGTGCAAGCTTGCACGTTACTCGTAAAGTAGTCGTATGAGGAAACGCTAAACGCAATGCACTTTCGCATAATTAATTTTAATCAAATGAATGAAAAAATTAACTCAAGACTCATTTGATCATTAATATCATATACAAAACAAGAGCAAATATCAATAATGTCCATTCAAGTGTAAAACATTCTTCTCAATTCCCAAATATAAATGAATATTCAACCATTTTGCTATTTGATTCGTCGTTTTAAGATCTTTTTCAAATTCAATCTCATTTAAGAAAATGAGTAAAAATAAAAGATAACGACTATTTTGTATGGATCCGGTACCCTATAGATCTTGCTCGCGGTTCCTGCTTGAGTATTACCACTTTGAAAAATGTCCGGCCGTCCCCTTTCCTGACTGTACGTGCTCTACAAGTTTGCTCCTTTTTCACTAACGTTATTGAATTGCGCTCCATCATTGGAAATCGCATTATAGCAAGAGGCGCGCCGCTGCTGCCGCTCCATGAAGCCTTTACACATATCGCGATTGAATGTATATCTAAGCATGTATACGGTGGTGTAGGAAAATGGAAGAATTTCCGGTTTCTGCCATGCGATGATGCACAACCAGGGTATAGCAAGGAATGAGAGTGGCTACTTATTGTATCCCAAAGTCTAGGTGGCTGATAGGTTTTCTATTGTGGATAGCTCCTGCGCTTCATTTTATTTATTTGAATATTTTGTATTTTTGGCTAGATGAGAATTTCGAGAAATTCCTAAAAAGAGATCGCGTTGCAAAACAAAGCGGACGACTATGGGCCTTTACCAAAGAAGAGCAATGTCATAAAATGCATACCCATCCATCAAATTATACGGACATTTTCTAAAAACACGAGATTTAAACTAGCATCACCTCAAAATAAGCTTTTCTATTACAAAGATTCTCTACATCAGGGAAGTGAAAAATATGCATAAAAATATAATAAAATCGATTTCATTGAGTCTTTTCGGATCCGTCTTAATCGAAGTTCTTATCAGTTCAATTAAATTAAATTATTGCCGTCTTGTACCCTGTAGAGCGTTCCGATAATTTTCTATAGAAATTCGTAAATGTCACTTGATAGTATAACTTCGTGAAACAATTTAAATAAAAGTTGAGGATTTACTGAATTATGGGGGATTGATAAAATAAAGTGGGATTTTAATTTTCATTGATTACTTTTTCGATTCAATAAAAGTAGTTGAACAGTTGCAAGACAATATTAAATTTCCAATATTTCAATTACGTTGTCTGCTGTATGACTGTTGCTGGAAAAATGAGAGTAACTTTTATTAAATTTCAATCGATCATGTCGTATTGTGCACTTCATTTGAACGCTTAAAATAGAACTGATGACTTTTACTTATTACAATTTTTTTATTTCATACCGGAAAAAAGTATTATTTCATGATTATTTCAATTATATTACATAAATGAAAACGATTTATAAACTTATATTTTAATAAATATTATTGTTAGCAAACAATTTTATTCGTCTATTATCTGAAACTCGCGCAATTTGAAAGATAAATAGTGTTAGAAGCTATTAGACGATATTACGTAACAGTCAATTGAGCTTCCAGGAGTACGATTAAACTCTGCAATCTCGAGTATTCCTACGCTCGGACGCGTATACGTTTTCCACCCAACTGACTTCTCACCTTCTATCTCACATTATATGAACGAAGAAAAAAGCGACCCCGCGAGCAAGCAATTCGAATTACGTTGAACGCACATCCTTTGAAAGCAGAGGTAGCAAACTACCGAGTAATCGGACTACTGATTTGCTTACGCAGGTGTATCGAATATCGAAGGTCTGCGGTTGAGCTATGGTGATTACCACAGGGAACCGTCTGCGACTACGTTAATCATAGATATGCACTATGGATGTAATTATTAGGAGTATCTGCAAATCTAACGTGCGGTTCTGAGGAAATCGTTCTGTTGTAAATTAGATGATGAAGTCAAAACATTTATTAGAAAGGTTATGTTATGTTATTATTAAATTAAAATTGGTATGAAATGGGTGTGTTCATTCTGAATAAAATGTAAAAAAAATCGAATATATTAAGACATGTTAAGTGCCCTCGAGTAACTATATATATTTAAATAAAAGTAAGTAGTTTTTTTTAGGAGGGGAGATGTCTTTATAAGTTTTGATGCGCTTAAAATGTTAAAAGGAAACTCTGTAAGTATAGGCAGTTTTAAAAGCTATTAGGATAAGAAAAACAAAGAAAATAAGTTTATTTGTATATTGTATTGAAGCATTTTAAACTTTAGAAATATTTATGTACACTAAATAACTTTGCAACTATAGTACTTTAATTAGCATACAGCCTCAATCAGCCAGAAGAATCTCTAGTTTTCAAACGTTTCCCAAATAACCATCCTGACAGATCACCAAGTTGATCAGATTTCTCAGATCACGTATCTATTGCGTACATGTGAATCCACTGAAGCAAGGATACTTTCGATTAGATTTCAGGAAAGTTCGTCCCCTCTTCTTTGTTTTCCTCTTTGCTCTCCCCTTTCTCGTATTTTCGCGAGTTCGTTTTTTTCCTCAGTAATCGAAAGGCGACTGGGAGAAATCGATGAGCTACTAACAACGGCGTCTGTCAGGCTTAACAAAGAAATAAAAAACAAGTATCTTGGTGTATTTCGTTATTTTCTCTCTCCTTCAACTTCGGTCGAATGATTTCTGACGACTGTATACGAAGGGAAATAAGAGAAGATGACACGTGCCGATAAAGTCGCAAGTTGTCGGCGCTATATCGAACGAAAGATGGAAATAACGGGTGTTATCCAGTTTTTTTTTCCATTGAGGAGTATAACAACGCGCAGAAAATACACGACAGCAATCTCACTGATTTTTTTCGCTTTCGTGTTTATGTCGAGACGATGAAGGTGTCGTTCGTTTCACGAATTGAGGGGTACTTCTATGAAAAAGAAATAATATGTTCTCAAAGATGGGTAATCATTTTTTTTAATTGTATCTTATTAGGATACGACGAAACAAAGGAGTTCGTGAGCAAAATAAATTGATTTGCTTTACCGAATTTCACTCCAAAACAATTTTATTACAATGCATATATATTTTAAGAATACAATTCAGTTTATCAGTATATTTTTTGTACGTTAAACTTAACAATAACGACAAATTAAACAAAAACATATTTAAATAACACGTTACGAAATGAGTACTTTTCCATCGCTTTCGCGACATTTAAATTCTCTCTGGTATTTAAAACTACGTTCAACGATATACTTGGCACCCCAAGAGAGTACAAACTTCAGCAAGGCCAAGCGAGAACTTCGTCATAATTATACTTTCTCCGGGCCGCCCACAGTGTCTCCCAGTTAGCCTCACGAGATAATTCCGTTCAATTTCCAGCTACTTTGAAACTCGCTCGGCATGACGGTAAAGACGAAGAAGAAGTACAAGCGAGAGTAGCAGCGGCGCGGGAAACAGCACTAAAACACAGGAGACGAGTCGGAGAAGATTCGCTGGTTGTATCACCTCTGGGAAAAGCAAAGCGAAGGCGATCCTTCACAAGAAAAACTCTCGCTGCCAATGCATTTTCGTTGCCGCCAAACAGGACTAAAGAGCCTACGAGGAGTATTCAGCACTAGCAGTAGCAGCCTTTTACGAGGAATAGTTGACGGATCGAACGCGGCGCTAGGACAACGCATCTAATGGTTCTAGACGAAATAAATTAGATTAAGAAGAGAGACCAAGCTAACGTAGTCTTATTTGTTATATACCGTACGTTCGAACCTTTTTCGTCCGGCGCTGCGTTCTCGCAAAGAAGGGGCCAGCAAAGTTATATACACAAAGACGCGTGGGATACACACGCATATAAATATACGCGTACATACTATAGTCAATTATTATACGGGCTAGATAGACGACAGCCTGGGGATATTTTATAGAGATTTATCAAAACAACCTTTACCGTACCTACATATTTTTTGCCTTATCACGAGGAGTCTAAGTATAGTAGAAGAAAAAGAAGAAGAAGAAAAAAAATGCCAAAGTCCAGATCAGTCGCGTCCCAGTGTCGACGGCAACAACAGCCAATGTCTTTTGTACATGACTCGTGTGCCAAAACAGAGTTGCCGTCTCGCGGCTGAGCAACAGCGGTTTGCTGTGACTTCCTGGAAAGGAAAGAGAAGCGAAGAAAGTGTGGGAGGATATTAAAGAGGGAAAGAAGAAAGATATCGAGAAGGTATACCGCTTCCCTCATGTTTTCATCCTGCAAGCCAAGCGTGTTATGTACCTACGTGTTGCACGACGTGTTTGTTATACGAGTGTAAGTGAGCGTTTTGTGTGGTTATACTTTTATATTTATCCGATATCCTCGCCCTCTCTCTCTCTTTCTTTCGTTATTCTCTTTGTCTTCCTTCGTTCGAGCATGAAACTTGCATGTTTTTCTCATTGCACTCTTTGAATTTACAAATCTATTGTTTATCTCACTATTGTTTGTGTTTTTATATAAGCGTCTCAATGTACTGTGCCTCTTGTTTTACTAAAATTTGAAATAATGTTTATACGTTGAATGTTATTGTAAAATTTTTTGTTTAAAATACGCATTTTTGAGAACTTTACAAAATTTCTGCTCTAATACGTGATATTTGAACTTTTATTTTGCAATAACGATCGTTACGAAACCTTTTATTTTTGTAAACTTCTGAAAAGTTCAAATGAGTTGAGATTACTACTACCAGACAGGGAGACATTTTATCAGTGATTAACCCGATGTATCGTCTCACGCAGCAATCACGAGAACTAAATAAGACTAAGGGTTTCCAACTCTCCGTAACAACGTCCTCCACAGCAATCACACCAGTTCCCCAGATGGTTCTCGCATCTTCTGCTCTCAGGCTCTCACTCTATCTTGTAAATGTTTCGCTCAGGCTCGGGATACACTATGGCACGTAGAAATATCGACACGCGGGAGTTGAAGCGAGTTCTCTCGACCTTTCGCGATAGCTAACTACGTGTGTCACGCGCATTAATTAGCAGGCCACGAAGATGCTTAGTTACGCCGCTAGAGTGATGGAAAGCTAATTATTAATTGATGGAATATCAGCATTTCAACATAGTATACGTAGCGAATCTTATTTCTTCACTGGCTTATCACTTGAAAGTTTCTAAAGAGCTTTTTATTAAGTAGAAAAAAAGGATTAATAC